>JAEKOY010000842.1:0-17905 GCA_021234595.1 Delia radicum | reverse complement strand
AATAACTTTTCCTTATCTTTCTTATAATATTCTTAAGTCTATTACGATATTTGCAAAAGACCTTCCAACGTCTATCATTCATATCCTCTTTATAAGCCCTAAAAGCTAAGTCTCTCAATTCCCTAGCATCACGAATCTCGCTACAGTCAAACCAACTTTTCTTGACCCTTAACGTTTTACTCCTCAATGGTACATGCTTATCATATAACTCCGTTATCAAATTATTAAAATGTAATACCTGGTCATTTGTATCAGATGTCTCAAAATTCGGCCAAAATTTGATAACCGTATATCTCTTTCACATTCTTCCATATCGAAATTACCATAATCCCGATAAAAAATAGGATCTGAATTTCCATTCGCCGGAAGCGCCAAAGAAAGGTATATTAAAGCGTGATGAGAGTTTAAAGCTGGAATCTGAAATTGACCGGACCTTTCCACCAAACTAATATCCGATACAAGAAAAAAATCTATTAGCTTGGTTACATGATACCTAACATCAAAATGAGTAGGAAGGTTATTGTGTACCAAGTACAGGTCGTGGTTATTACAAAAATTTCGTACTACCTCATGTTCTACAAAAATGTTGGTATTAAAGTCCCCCATACAGATTACCGATCCATACTGTGCAGACAAGTCATCGAGCAAATCCTCACATAAACGAAAATTCCCATGTGGTAAATAAATTACTCCTACAAGTATGGTTAGCGAATTATTAATGTGAACCTCTACAAATAATGCTTCACACACGCCCTCCGTCATTACTGAATGAACAGCTCGAGAATTAAATTTATCAGATACATAAAGACAGACACCACCAGCAGCCCTAATAACCCGATCATTCCGGTACAATTTATATCCATCAAATCTAACCGAAGTATTTGTAATCTGTCTCTTGAACCACGATTCACTAACACCAATGATATCTAAATACGAATCCCTTAAAATATGGCGAACTTCTTCAATCTTAGCCGATGACCTGGCAGGTGAAAGACTTTGGGCATTAAAATGTGCTATATTCAAGTTTTCTTTGACTAAATTAGCTCTTAAAATTGAGTTGTCGCTGGCCACTGGACCAATATTACTATTGACAAGATTCAAATCTAAAACACATCCCGCATACCCGTGCAATATAAAGAACAATAATTAAACAACAATTAGGTATAATAAAACTAGAAAAAAAACACTTAAAATATATTAAATTCATTACCAAAACTGACGTTAAGGTGCTAATCCGAAAATATACTGCATAAAGTAGTTTTCCCAGCAGTTATAAATAAAAAATGTATAGATTATTTATGATAAAAGCAAACAGATTTTTAATCATGTTATTTTTACTTAAATACAAAATGTTATATACACCGCTATATTTGAATCTTTACTATTGTCATATGTTTGCAAATTTTCTTTGATTACCTATTTATATATTTGATATTCTGTTTTTGACGTTGCAATTTAAAAAACAAAAAAAAATCATCTATTATTACTAATATGAATTAATACTCAATGCATAAAAAGCTTATTGAGCTAGCATAATATTAGCATAATCCAATTCAATAGCCATATAAATAAAAAGTTTAGTACTTTATAACTGCAATATTTCACCCTCCCCTTCCATCTACCAAATAATAATCTTCCTTTCCTTGCCAAACGTCAACAACATCGATAGAGTTAATAACAAAAACAATAACACGGCAATGCAAAATCAATAAGAAATAAAAAATTGTTGTTTCCCCGCCTGTACTTATCCATGTTTTCAACAAATCTTTCAACAGTAAAGACATTAATATAATAAAGATGTTCACTACAAGAGAGAACCAAAAAAAAGTCAGCAAAAGGCTATTAGAAAAACAAATTTAAGATCGTGTATTAAAGAAAGACAAGAAAATAAAAAGGGAGTAAAATTTGTTGTTCTTGTAAATAAATGACGAGCAAGATTACATAGCGCAGATAAATAAAGAGTAAGGAGAAACATTGCAATAATTATAAAACACTCTTCAACAGTATAGTTGCCTACATACCTATATATTTATAAGAAAATTAAATTTTGTATAAATGGAAGAATATAAAAAAAAACAATAATAATATAATAATAATTCATATTTGTGTAACAAATTTATAATGCAATAAGTTCATCCAGAGTACAAAGTTTTTCAGAGCCATTATTAAAAGTAATTTTGGCTTTTGGTTCATCCCAGTCGATTAATTTAAATTTTTTTATTTTCTTTTCACGAAGTAGTTTTCGGCCAAGGTATTTAATTTTCGCCGCTGGAGCCGTTAAATTGTCATTCAAAAAAACTCTTGCTTCTATGTCTCTTGCATTATATCTAGATCTATTATTTCTTACTGCATCCTCAATTTCGCTCTGTCCATCATCCTCTTCATTATTAACTTCACCATCATCAGCAGTTTCCCTTTGTTGGTAAATTTGGTTTAGTTGAAGGTTATGGTTTTCATGATATTTACGCATTATATGATCTCTTTTCGAAATATTATTAAATTTTACTAAGACATCCTTCTTCTTGTGAATCCAACAACATGTATTTATTTCTGTCACTGAAATTTCTATAGCATAGTGTTTACAGATGTTTAACACCAAATTTATTAATTCATCTGATTTTAATTTGGATGGTAATCCACTTATTATAATATCAGCCCGGTTTAGTTGGCGACGAAGCGAATTATTTTCCAATTCTAGTTGTTTAAACTTTGTATTTGTTTTTTCTTCCAACTGAACAACGTTATTTATACAACTATTAAGTTTATTAGAAATTTCTTCAAGATGAACTGATATCTCCGCTGAGACCTGAACTGGAAGTTGCTCCATACGATTTTCCATTTCGTTTAATTTGCCAACAATATCACTCAGATTTGGAGAACTACCAGATTTACAGGTCTCACACTTAAATATTATGCCGCGTCGCAATTAGCCATAGCTTCGGCAATTGGTCGAGTGAGGCCTGGTGTCATACTAATGGCACAATCTATGTGAAAATATTTTCTGCAGAATTCACATTTGACTTTAACATCACTGCGATTAAGTCCACTTTTACATTTAAAACAAGAATTTGAACCAGCTGCAGCTGCTTTAGGAGGCATGTTTATTAGTGTTTTTATTTTTAATAATGTATTAATAATGTATTAGAGTTATTTAGGTTATGTCAGTTATGTAGTTTCAGATTTTGATTTTTATTCTGTTTTGAATGTTTTCTCTAGCTGTCTATAGCTATCACTGTCTATCTTTTTAACTTTTAATCTATATGAGTTTTAATCTGATTTTCAAAGAATGAGGGAAACAATAAGAAAGTGCAATTAGTAAATTATATAAAATTTGCAACTATTGTTCTTTTTTATATATTGATAGACATTTTCATAATTAACACTTAGATAATCTTCTCAAAGTAAACGTTTGCTTTATATAAATTTGTATTTTTATTTATTTATTCACTTTCAACCACAGTAAATATGCAGAATTTACGGAGCACCGAAAAAACACGTCCTACTCGTTTGACATTTCACTTTTTTTTTTTTTACTTTCTCTGTCAACTTAACATTTAAAATTTCTTAATTTTAAAAAATTAATACAAATTAAGACAAATTCTCGGCTTATGCGAAATAATTTGCAAATCCACCTGTATAGGCCTTTTAAATATATTTCATTTGATAACCAATTTGTCTTTAATTTCCTTGAAAAAAACCTTTTAACCCGCTTTTTATCTCCTCTACCACATATTCAGATTTCCGCAACATCAGTAGGTGTCTCTCGGAGATACCTTCCTTGTTTGTTTAAATATTTTTTCTGTTTATTTCCTTTATTATTTCGTTTTTTTTTTTATGATTGTTTCTATATTTTAAAATCGCTGCTGTATTGAAAGAATTAACAAATTTGAATTGTTGTTATTTTTTTCGTGTTAAAAATATTAAAACGTGAAAAAAATATCTTATGATGTTATTTTAACTACATAAATACGATTGGGGGTTTATGTTCTTTTTAATAACATAGACCAACATAAATAATGTATTTGTATTTCAAAAATCATATACTACCCGATGAAAAAAGTTTATATATACTCATATATAACTTGATATAATTACATATGTTTATATGTGTGGCAATATATTGCGATATATGATCATATCTTATAATTAGTTTATGAAAAGCTTTTAATATGATGTAATATATCATCATATATAATTGTATCATATGTTATATAGTAGCATATCTTGTATATCTGATCATATGAAATAGATATAGATCTATATATGACCATATATTCTACCGTATATGATCATATGTAAATGTATTTGGTACAATTAATCAAAAATAATTCTAACACTTTAATATATAGTTCTATATGGCAAAACATATCATTATATATAAATATATATAGTAAAATTTAATGAAAAAATTCACTTTCATACATATATTTTTTTAGCACAGTTTACAATTAGAATATAAATGAGTTTAAATATTTACTGCATAAAAAAAACATGAAAAACTACGATTTTTTTTTTGGTTTTTTATTAAAGTACCAAAAAAGAACGTTATAATTATTATGTTTTGAACCATGGAAAATATAGACTAAAGAAGAACTAAGGTATCCAACCTTTGTTAAATT
The DNA here is from genome assembly GCA_021234595.1 of Delia radicum. Lineage (NCBI taxonomy): Eukaryota > Metazoa > Arthropoda > Insecta > Diptera > Anthomyiidae > Delia > Delia radicum. The sequence continues at coordinate 13,286 of JAEKOY010000842.1, read as the reverse complement.
TTATATGCCAACTGGTTTTTTTAATGCATATTTTTTTTATAAGTAAAATTTTTGTGTTAATTATACAAAACGTATGCTGAGAATACATTAAACAACACAAATTAACTTTAAAATTAACTAAAATTTCTTAAAAGCATGAAAATCAATTAAAATAAAAGTACCATTATTTACACATTTGTTTCGAAAATCTCTTAAAACCTCATCAGGTTTTTAGAAGAGAGCGTTGGAAACAGCTTGTTTAAACAAATGAAACAACCAACCCTTATAACATGCGTAATGGATACTAAATTTTCAACTTTAAAATTAAATGTTCCACTACATGCAACCCAGAAAAAAATTTTCGTGTTTTTAGAAGCAGGATAAAACAAATGTGCTAAAGTAAGTGCTTACTATTATCTTATACTGATAAGCAGCACAAGAAACGAATAAAGTTCATATAAAAATAAACAAAAAATTTTATTGAGCTTACTGTTTTCCCTTACAAGGATGTACATTGTAAACAGCTTACGCTAATCCCTTACTAGGATGCAGGTTGTAATGCAGAAAGTTTTATTTCGTGAATGTACATTGTAAGCAGCTTACGCTAATCCCTTACTAGGATGCAGGTTGTAATGCAGAAAGTTTTATTTCGTGGATTATAAACGAGCTGTACCAGTTTTCTCGAGTGATTTTCAATTGTGTTTGGTGTTTTCGAGTAGGTTAAAAAAATAATTAGTCATTTCACTGTTCCTGAAGAGCTACCAAGTGGTGCGGTAAAAAAATAGAATTATTATATTAACATATCTAAAATGAATATCTGTAGAATATTATATAAAATAAATTATATATTATTCATATTATTACTTGTAATAATAATGTAGACATGAAATATGATTTTACTGGAAGCCATGAAATCACAGCTTTTTGTAAGCACTAAATCCCGAGCTTATTTTGACCAAAAGTAATGCTTCCAAGTGGAAATTCGCTATATAAAAATCATTGCATATGTTAGCAGATTTGTAAGCGATTCTTTTTGGCTTACTCCCTTAAAAACCTGCTTACAGGTAAGCAGCGTTTTTTACTGGTAATATACTCTCTACCACTGATCCTGCTTTGTGGTCAACAAAATAGTTGTTTTGAACAATCTGAAATTGAATTGCTGAAGTATTAAAAAGGGAGATTTATCCTTTATAATCAAAATATCCGAATAATCCATAATACCGACCGTATAGGTTTTATTTTTAATTATTTTGTATAACAAAGGCGTAAGTCTGTAAGTCTTCTAAATTTAAATTTCTTATACATATGTTCCTACATAAGGTTAATAAAAGCACAAATTTTTAGATTTAACATTAATTTTTAAATTTAATATTTATATGTTTTATAAATGAATTACAAGTAGTACTTAACTGGAGTAAAATAAATAGTACTGACCTCTAAAACATTTTCCAGTTTTTTTTTTATAATTTTTTAATTAAAAAACTTATTAGATAAAATTGTATCAAATTTTACATAATTTGATCATATTTAAAAGACCCATTTTTAGAATCAAACTATATGAGATAAGATCCCCTAAGATAACATAAGATAGGCTTATGTATGCCATTTTTCCGTTCAGATAGGATGTGATATTTAGTTATATGTGAGTCTATATATAATCTTATATGATTATATCGTAACTTTTTTCGTCGGGTACATAATTTAAAAATATCTTTATAAATGATTTAATCTATAGCAATGTAAAACTCAATAAAGAAACCTCAAACAATTTAAAATTGATCGTACACTATTAGAAATTTTTTTTGTAAAAATTCTGAACAAAGTTTACTTCTGACTTTAGGATTTTAAAATGTATTTCTGCAAACAGTTACCAACTCCATTTTATTCCAACGAGTAATTTTTCGATGGTCTCCTATTTTGATAAAATTTGGTGAGTATGTTTGGCAGTGAACGCATATTTCTAAAACGATTTTTTTTTATTTTAAAAACTCTGGCAACACTGAAGTTTTGAAATATTAAAAAAATTAGGTGTTGCGCCATCATTCAAAAGGTCATAACTTTTGGTGTGTAAAGATATTGAAAAAATGCCTATTGAAATATTTGGTTTTCAGAACTTTATAAAAAAAAATTAAATTTTTTTTATATATTTTTGTATTCATAAAATTTTTTGAAAAAAATATCCACTTTAAATTTTGTTCACTATTCTTATGCAAAAATAATTTTATCCACACAACAAAAGTTATTTATGACCTTTTGAATTATGCTCATTTTTCGATATTACAAAGCTTCAGGGTTACTACAGTTTTTAAAATAAAAAAATCGTTTTAGAAATACGCGTTCACTGTCAAACATACTCACCAAATTTTATCAAAATCGGATACCTTCGAAAAATTACTCGTTGAAATGAAATGGAAATGCTCACCTGCAATTGGAAACTGCCTGTATAAATAAATTTTAAAACTTTAGAAAAAAGATCAAAGAAACTTTCGCTTTTAAATATTGTAAATTGTATTACATCTGACCTTTATTTAAACCATTTTAAAGCTAAAATATTTTTTCTTAAAAAATAAATGTTTACATAAGTAATGTGTGGGCGAAAAAGTTCAAATTTACATCAACATGTCATATTTTACAAATCCTACGCAAATTGTATAAAAAAATATTAAATTATAAAAATAGATTGATTTGTAATATAAACAGGTTCAATTGTTTGTTTACACATTTTATATGATTTGAAAATTAAAATAGTTAGTATCAAACTAAATAATACATCGCACACATACTTCAAAAGTGACTTAACTCAAAATTTAAATTGTTCGGTTTTATATGCTTAAACTATGCACAATATACTTGTTTATCTATAAAAAAATATCAGAGTATTTTGTTGTTGTTAACTGATGCTAAAAAACAGTTATGTTTTTTTTATGTTCCAATTGGTATAGAGTTCCAAATATTTTTTTTCAATTTCTGAAAAATTAAAAATTTTGAGTTGAGTCACTTTTGTACTAGGTGTGCGACATATTGATTAATTTGTTAAGGCTAATTGAGGTAAAGTGGGAAACTAATTTGCTCCCAAGAATATACCAAGAATATTTGTTTAGCTTATTTTGAGGAATTATTCCATATAGTGAGTGATTCGTGGTGTAACTTTTTACTTTTACCGATTTTTTTAATTTCAAACAAATTTTAGTAGGTACTATTAAAAATTTAATTAAAAGACGCAAAACTTGGGCAAATTGAAAAACAAACGAAAAAAATTACAAAATTTAAAAAAACCGCCAAAATATAATAAAAACTGTAACATTAAAAAAAGTTGCAAAAATTAAAAAAAAAATTGTCAAAACTTAAAAAAGTTGCTAAAATTAAAAAAAAAAACGCTAATATTTAAAAAATCGATAAACAAATTACAAAAAAAAACCATAACCAATATAAAATTTAAAACGTGATTTTTCACAATTTATGTGACTGATTTTATTTTTAGCGATTTTTTTTAATTTTTTGGGTCTTTTTTTTATTTCTGGAGATTTTTTCAAATTTGACCGTTTTTTTTTTATTTTAGCGATTTTTAACGTTTTTTTCACGTTAATCGTTTTTTTTTTTTTAAATTTGGCGATATTTTTCAACTTATGTATTTTTTTTTAATTGTTGGCATTTTTTTACTTTGTTGTCATTCATTATCTGTTATATTGTAAAAACTGTGTGCACCAGTCATTTTCAATTAAACATTTAATAGATATAATTAAACTTTTTATTTTTTTATTAGTTTGAAATCAAACAAAAGTTGAATCGAAATTTTGTGTGATTTCAACGAATAAATTTAAAATATATCGTCATTATTCAATAATTTTAATTATAAGTACTTAAAATTCCTAATAAGAATAATTATACTATATTGTAAAGAGAAAATATATAAAATTATCCAAAACACAGTGACATCATTCAAAATATTGATTTTCCTAATCAATATTGAAAAAATATATCTTTAACATTACCTTTAATACCAACAATCAACCACTTTTCGGAGAGTTTAAGGCTTGAAAAAAGTATTTGCAGTTGAAAGCGAATATTAGTATCGCCTGCAAAAAAAACAATCACTCTATCTAAAATATTAGTTTCCATTACTAATTTTAAAATAATGTAAAGTTGTTTAATAGTTAACTAATAAAATATTGAGATTAGTTAGTTTATTAGTTAACTCTAATAAAATATTAAGCAATATAATACTAGCAACCGAATTTCTGTTGAACATACAAATCTATTTTAGATATACATACATATTTAAATTTGAAACAAAAAAACATTCAAGGTTGAAATTGGAAAATACAAATTCAAATTGGGCTTAGGCTAGAGGTAAAGTAATTGCCTGACAAGCAGGAGGTCGCCGGTTCGAGCCAAGTTCGCAGCATAAGAATTTTTTATTAATAAAATAATTTTAAAATAATATACATTTTTATTATAGTTTTGTTAACTCTAATAATGCGATTAGCAAACTAGAAAATATTCAAGGTTGAAATTTAAAAAAAAAACATATTTAAATTGGGTTTAGGCTATAGGTAAAGTACATGCCTGACAAACGGAAGATGGCTGGTTCGAGCCCAGTTCGAGGTATAACATTTTTTTATTAATAAAATAAATTTTTTTGAACGCATGTGAATCTATATAGAATATTACAGTCCATAAACATAAAATATTCAATTGTTAGGGTTCTATATTAGCTATATAGCCTTCAAATTTTGTACGAGTCCATCAATTACAAATATTAGTAGTCGAACTGAAAATGGGCGGAATGGGATAAATAAGCGTGGTACCAAAAGCAAAAAACAAATAAGCATTAACATAAATTATCACATTCAAGACTTTTTGCAAGGTTATTTAATAATGTTGTTCAAAAATTGTTTTAGCGTTCCTCATAGTCCTAGATTATACACATTTTTTTTAACTATTTATTTGCGTAAAAGAAATTTCTTGATTTAAAGAATTAATTACAATTAAAATTTGAAGGCAAAACAACGTTTGCCTGGTCAGCTAGTTATATCATATAAATAAAAACTATGTACGTAATTTTAAAATATATTTGTTCCTATTTGTCCATATATTAGTCTTTGGCTATATATAATTCCTTATATGTTCATATATGAGTCCTGTTTGCACATATCGAATTTCATATTTGCTCATATATGACCCTCTTTTGCGAATATGAACTAACATATACTTCCATATATGTCCATATATGAGCACCTTTAGCAAATATTAAATAATAACGTATAACCTCCATATGTGTCCATATCTCCTTTTTGAATGTATGTAATCTCATATACTTCGATATATGCCCATATTTTAAAACATATATTTCCATATTTGTCCATATACGCAACCATATATGTACATATTTGTGCATATATGAACATTTTTAACCGGGTTTTAATCAAAATAAAAAATAGTTTAATAATAAATTTATTAAACAGTGCTTTCTTAAGTAAATCGAAAAAATATTAAAAATATTATATTTAAACATCTGCAATGTAGTTAGGGCTTTTTGTTTTTAGAAAACTACACGACAAAGGGACCTTACTAACAACTGTTCGAATATTAAAATTATGTATATTGTTTTACCAGAAATAAATTTGTCTGTGTTTTTTTAATAATATTAGAAAAATTTGCGACAAAAACAATAATATTTTTCATATAAACTTGTTTTTGCTTCTACTGTAAAATTAATAAAATGTTAATTAGGGCCGTTTGCGTTTTAGGCAACGATATACTGAAAAAAGATAACAATGGCTGCTTTTTTAATCTTTTATGCTGTAAAATATTTTTAAAAAGACCTCGAGCTTGACTATTTATTAAATTGGACTTTTAAAAATTTTTAAATACTTAAACCTCCGTCCTCACACTGGGGTATAATCTCCAACAACACTGTGAAATGCATGTAATAAAAAAAAGTGTGAGGACGGAAGGTTAATACTTAATCTTATTATAATTTTAACATTTGCATAATTGTATAATAAAAACCATAAATTTATTTGTTGTTCAGAATAATATTAATACAATGCTCCTTTCAATACGTGTAAATATAAATAATTAATTTAAATTTAAAAAAAAAAAAACAATATAGTATTATTGATATTATTACAAAATGATTAGGTATTGTTAAATTTGTTAAGTTTTTTATTTATACACTCATAGAAATAAAAAACTGCTAAATTAGCAGATTTTTTTTTACTAAATATTAGTAATATAAGAATAGCATAAATAAATCTGTTGAATTTACAAATATTTAGTTATATTTGAGCTAAATTTTAGTTAATTGAAAGTAACAAAATAATCTACTAAAAATCAGCAAAAAAATTGACTAAATATTAGTACACAAAAAAAATCATTAAAAAATACGAAGTTTTTAAAGTATTTTTTTATTTTTTTTTATGCAAATAAAAGTCAGCCCTTATGAAATCAGTAATTTACAATTTATTAGCAGAAATTTCTGTTGATTTTAGCAAAATAAACTATTACTTGCATTCTACTAAATTTGAGGTAAATATAGCAAAAATTGTGTTAATATTACAGTAAATAAATAAAATTGCATATTAATTATAGTATTAATTGCAATTGTCTGAAAAAGACATTAAAATTCAAACTCAAACAAAAATCAAACTTTGCTCTCTGGCAATTCTTCCCTAACTACGTAAGCGCCATCTATCGAATATACAAAGAATATATCATAGATGTGGCATCACTTACAACATATGGGAAAACAGTGGACATTAGAGTGAGGTAAGGTAAGTTTCTATAAATAGAACTGTTGTGTTGTTGGAGTTGTACTTCTGAGATTATGTACGCAAGAGCAAAAACACGGTGTGTATTTAATAAAACTAGTTTTAATCACAACAAAACTCGACCTGACGATAGATCAGTGGGTTACAGCGCTCTGTCTAACGTGTAGTGCGAGTGCATGTGGCATTAGAAAACAGTTTATCTATACCATGGTCAGTGATTGCACAGAAAATTTCATATAGACGCAATCAAACAAATAAAAACATAACAAATATTACATTATTCATTGACACTGACGAAGGTTCAATACCAGAAACTGCGCAGTCTGATTCAGAAAAATTTACAATGTAGTTATGATTTTTAGAAAATATACTCATTCTTCTCTACCACGCCTTTCACAATTAAATTAAATAAAATTGCATTTAAATTATAGTATTAATTGCAATTGTCTGAAAAAGACGTTAAAATTCAAACTCATTACAGTTTTTGTTCGCTATTTTGAGTCTACAAATATTTAGTAAAAGTTTGTGCTAATTTTATACAGTAAAATGCCATTTTAAATTAACTAAAATCACATCGAATATAACTAAAATGTTGTAAAGTTAACAGATTTATATTTGCTGTTCTTATTTTTTTTACTACTTAGCAAACAAATTTTGCTAAACTTAACAGTTTTTTCTGCAAGGTAATTTTTAACTAATTTTTAGTAGCTTTTTCTGCTATTTTTACAGGTTTATTTCTATGAGTGTAATTTTCGAAACTAGTTTGTTTTTTTTATGATTTTTTGACCTTGTAATTTGTTAATATTAAAAATTTGTTTCTTTAGAAGAATAGCAGCAATTCTTTTATTAGAAGTTTTTAATTAATGTATTTCTTTTTATAAACAATTTATGTACGAATAGGCGTTTGCCTGACGTTTGGTTGTAAACATTTTGACCTAATTTATGGTTCCATTTGATGTAAAATAAACAACGAATTAACTAGGTCACTAAAATGTATGTAATATACATACATAAATTCTTAAGGTAAACTTTGTTGGTATATCATACCCTGAAATGTTGTAGGAGGGAGTATAAACTAAAAATTTTAATCAATATTTTTATTCAAATTTGTTAGACGAAAATATGTTAATTTACATTGTAAGTTGTTTATTGATGAGAAAATTTGTTCAACAGAAAAACATAGAAACTCAGATTTTTATTATAAAAAAGCAAATAAGGCAAAGTTCAAATAAAAAATGATTAAATGAGTTTTTTACACTTAAAGAAAAATGTTTCATCATATTGTAAAGAATTGTCATATTTATAACGGTTTCTTTGATATGATAAATTGTTTGTATTATTTTTTAAAACAATTCCATAACTACTTCCTAATTTCATAGAAAACTACATTTTTTACCTACCCGATGAAAAAAGTTCCGATATAGGTATTTATTTATTTATTTTTTAAACAATTTCCATAACTTCTTCCTACTTTCATAGAAAACTACATTTGTGCCTACCCGATGAAAAAAGTTCCGATATAGGTATTTGTTTATTTTATTTTTTAAAACAATTTCCATAACTACTTTCTAATTTCATAGAAACTACATTTTTACCTACCCGATGAAAAAAGTTCCGATATACATAGGTCTATTAAAATCACATATAGTCATAATTCAGTATCACATCATATCATGGCTGATTTGAAAAATGGCATACATAACCTTATCTCATTAGATACGATGGTATCTCATCGAATATAATTTGATATAATTTCATAAAATTCTTTGGAAATCAGCATCACTCTTTTGTTTCACATTCCAAATAGTAATTAAAATGTAAGTATAGACGGAATTTTAATTTGACTAATATGTGATGCCTTATACAAGTATATGTAAAAGTGATAGAATTTTTTCTTATTTCTAAAACATATGTTTATATATAATTATCAAAGAAGGCAAATTAGCTTTTTTAATTTTTTATGTTTTATTTTGCTTTATTTGGATTTTCCGATTTTGAGCATTAAAATAGCTTTTTCTTAAGATTTTTGAGCTTTTCGTTGTTTTTTTTTAAGATTTTCTGACTGAAAGGTTCTTTTTATACTCATGAAATATTATTTAACTTTGAACTTTTGCTTTGAAGTGTAGCTTTTCTAAGTTATTTTTTTATTTTTACTTTTTTACAATATTTTTTTTTATTGCTTTATATACATTGAATTTTACAGTTTTTGTATTTTCTGATAATTATCTATAAAGTGATGATTTTGTTGTTAATTTTTAACATAGTATATGTTTATACGTATTTCATTATATAAAAAAGTAAATTTTTTTGTTTTTAATTTTAGCACATTTATTTATATAGAATTATATGTGATGCCATATATAATTATATATAAAAGTGATAGAATTTGTTTGGTTTTATTGTATCATATATACTTAAATATATTTATATATTGAAGTATATATGATGAGATAAAAAGTTCAACTTATATATAACATGTGATATAACGATATATGATATAATGAATAGCGCTATTAAAAAATTTCGTAAAAATAAATGAGATGTAAATAGATATCGTTACATATGGGTACATATGTAATTATATATAACTATACAGAAACTTTTTTCGTCGGGTATATAAAGAAATTTAAAATATACGAAAGAATTACAATTAATTTAAATTAGCAATATATTTTTGATTCTTATGTTGGTGATAAAAGACAAACATTTAGGGAACTGTCCGCCAAAAAGACGTAAATAAGGACCACGATTGATGCATCATTCCTCAAAATGCCATAACTACGTACTACATTTTTTGATCTACTAACAATTAGCTAATTTTTACTGATTAATTTGTTACTTTTATTTAACTAAAATTTAGCTCATATACAACCAAATATTTGTAGATTCAACAGATTTATTTTTCGCTTCTTATCTTACTAATATTTAGCAAAAAAAAAAATCGGCTAATTTTGGCAGTTTCTTCTGCAACGTCATTTTTAACTAATTTTTGATAGTTTTAGCATAAATTTTTACAAATTTTTTTCTATCAGTGAATCGGGTATATGTACTTTATCTTATTATTTTGCGCATATTTATCTTTTACTTGGACAATTATAAATGCCCAGAAACGCTTGGGCAAGTATTCTTGCCTGTGGTCCTTAAAGGGTTAACAGAAAATTTTGTTACTTTACCAAAATTTCTTATTATTTTTTTGTTTTATAATCAATTTTTTAATTCTAATATTTTGTTTTATCGAAATTTTTTTTGTTGCCTATTTTAGGCGATATGGGTCAAAATAGGTTTAGAGGCTATCTTAAAACGAACCCATAAATTTTAAAAGTTAATGCATAAATTATTCTTCTTACAAAGATATAACGACAGTCCAAAAATTAGCCGTTTTGAGCTTTTATATAAAAAGATATGGCGATTCTAGCGAAAACGAGCCTTAACTTTAATATATGTATATTGACGAACTTTGAGCTTTGATAGTGTTTCCAAATATAATATTTCTGCCAAATTTCATAAAAATCCGTCCACTCGTTTTCAAGATAAGATAATGTCCTTAATATGTATCCTTTTAAAGTCCTGTATGTCCTTAGAACAAACTTAAAGTATTTTCCAAAAGTTTAAGCTTTAATCTTCCTTTGTGTGGAATATGAATGGTTTCATGTTAACTGAAATGTGTTTTAAGGACTTTTCAAAATTGTGGTTGTTTCAAAATATTTATTTTTTTGAAATTACTGAAAATTTTAACTATAACGCTTTCTCGCTTCCAAACCATGACATGTACACAAAACATTACTTCGCAAAATATGGGGCTAACTTCGTTCTCTATCGATATAGCTAACATTTTTATAATAAAACACTTTTTTGGCGAACTTATGGCCAATTTAAAATACCCCGCCTAGAGGCGGCTTGTCGGTTAGAGAGTTTTGTTAAATTTAACAAATCCAAATTTAATCAAAACATTAGTAAAACAACAGTTTTATTAGTAATTTTCTGGAGTATTAAATTTATTCAAATAATAGGGTATCAGGGGCTTCCCATTTTATAAAATTAAACTTGTTTAACAAAATAATCGGGTGTTCATTATTGTCTAACATTTAGTACTATATTTCTCTGATGACAGGGCACTAATGGGTCAAAAACTATATTACATTTATTTTTAACCATAAGCACACGTTTTTGTCAAAAAATCTTCAGCGTTTTAAGTTCGATCTATAAAAGTTTAAAAAATATTAAAAATGCTGCTTTAAATTCCATTTTAAAGTTGTTAATTTATTTATAGAAAAACGTCTACAAAACTCAATTTGAAATTCTAATATCTATATCAATTGTGCCGCCAGCGGAACAAATTAATTAAAAGTCTGTACATTCTATGAATCATGTTTGTTTGAAATATGTTTTAATGTTTATTCATGTTGAGTAAATTAAATGAATTACATAAAACTCCTTCAACTAAATAACGTCATCAGAGCTCTATATATAGTCAAAACATAAAAAACACATATCAGCCATAATTAGGGTGACCATTCGTACTGATTTAGTACATGTAGAGAACAAATAAACAATTTTTTGTATTTTATGGAAACGCTTTATAATTTAGGCGCATGAGAAAACAACATATTTCTAATAAAAAGTTTCAATGGACCAATTCCTGTGAAACTTCACTAATTTAATGCAAAAACTCGTTAATATCATGCATATACTTCTCTAAGTGTATAACTTATTTCATCAAAAATTTATCAGTCTGAAATTGTTTATATAAATGTTGGTAATTTTCGTAATCTCAAGTTAGTTTTGTAGGAAAATTTCTCGTTTATTTAAATTTTTTTATTAATTAGCTTTTTTTTTAAATTCATCACAAATTTCTATTTCTAAAACTTTTTTACTGACTTTATATCAGAAAAAAATGTTCACCCTAGCCATAATAGAAAACAAAAGCGAATTATTTAACTAAAAAGAAAAACTGGTTCTCTCAATAATAGTTGTTGAACAAAAATAAAATAAAGTTTTTCCAAACAAAAACAAAGGTAAAGAAAAAGCTTGTATGCACACCGAGAAAAAATGTTGCTATTTGCCAACTAAAATTCGGTTAATACGACTCAAATTCGGTTATTACGAATTTCAGTGGTTGGCACAACTTAACATTAGTTTTCACAACAATGTTCGGTTAATTGAACTGAAGTTTAGTTTGCTACAATAAAAATATTCGGAAATCTAAGGCAAATATATATTATGTCCTGTGGTTATATTGGGAACAAAGGGCCACAACGAATTTATTCCATTCGGACCGGTTGGATGATATTCTCTAACTTCTCCCCAGCTTTGATCAGTAGATATGACTTATATATTCAGTTGACGGCGCCATGTGTGAGACGGTCTGCCTACTCTTCTCGTCCTACCCTGTGGGTTCCACTCAATGGCGATTTTAGCTACCAATCCAATGCCATTTGCGATTCATTATTTCAACATGGATTTCCCGCTGGTTTGTTTGTCTCCAAAGTTCTGCATTGGATAACTTTTAGGATTCTTCGGAGACATCGATTAACACACTTGTAGGAAGTTTATCTCGTGTTCTGTTGTGTTCCACGTCTCGCATGCATAAAGCAGCACAGATTTGACACAGTAGTTAAAGATGGTTATCTTAGTGTACCTGGATAATGCAGAAGATTTCCATATCGACCGGAGGGTACCGAATGCTTTTGTTGGCAAACATCCTTGCTGGAACCATCTGTATTTGTTAGAATGCTACCCAGGTAGCAAATGACGTGACCTCTTCCAATTCATATTTCCTATGCGAAATTTGTTACTGTTCACGGTATTGCAGCGCATTACTTTACTCTTGGCAATGTTTATTTTCAGGCCAGCTTTTGCTGCCTCTGTTTCGAGGCACTTTAGCTTCGATTTCATATTTTCATAGCTGTGGGAAAGTAAGCAGATATCGTCTGCATACTCAAGGCTCTCGAGTTATTGGTTGAGACCCCAGCTGATACCTCTATTTACTCTAGTAGCATTGCGAACTATAACATCTAAGGCAAATATGAATTTATAAGTTGTTACTATTAAAATACACTTTCAATTCGGTTGACACCTTCTTTCTCTGTGTGTAGGTCTGAAAATTACGTCATATTGCATTATACGAACTTGACAAGTAAATTAAAAACTTAACAACAAAGTGTAAAAACTAAGAAAAGCTAATGATAAATAAGTTAAAAATGTCGTAGCTGATTACTTAAAAAATAACTCAAAATAATTCCAAATAATTCTCAATATGTCAAATTTTATTTAATAAGAAAATTGGAAATTGCATATTTGACACGATATAATTTAATTTTATCTTCCCAGCAAAAAAATACCTTACAAAAAAGTAGTTTAAAAACCACTCCAAACAGCACACTACGGCACTGAAGTAGTTATAAGTTAGATCAAACACTGATTATTTTACACTCGATGTCCCATGTTGTCAATAGTTTAACAAAGAGTTTAGAAAATAAAGAGATTGCAATACTCTCAGGAACAGAGAAAAAATATATAATATGTGGCTGCAAA
>JAEKOY010000841.1:0-17911 GCA_021234595.1 Delia radicum | reverse complement strand
TTTTACCTTTTCCAAATGAATTGAAAGATACCACATAATTTGAGAGTTCTATTGTCATTTTTGTCAAAATTTTGATACACCCCTTATATGTGGACTAGGTCCAAATATGGGCCAACTTCTCCTAATTTCAACAGAATTATTTTTTGCGTCAATAAGAACTCTTGTACAAAATTTCATCAAATATATGCATAATAGCCACTTTCACATACAAATAACTTCTCAAAAAATATGACGTGCATTTGTACCGAATATCTTACCTTGGGTCAGAAAAATTGCTGTAGCTCAAAAAGTGCAGTCACGATGCATGGACATGTATATATAGGAATGTAGGGGAGAGTTAGGACTACAAAATAGTAAATTTGTGTTTTGACTCAGCTTGACTCATAGGAGTTGTGCTCTATGAAGTAGGAAATTTCCGAGAAATTTGACCTTTTTTAAAAAAATATTTAAATTATTCTGAAAACAGTAGAGCTTCAGTACCAGTAATAGGAAATAAGTTAAGTTGCAACACAAAATTTATTTCCGTCCAAAAATCTTGAAAAACAAAAAAGTTATGATTATTTAAACTTTAAAAATTAACTAAAAATATCATAAATTTACTAAATTCTGAAAAAGCCCATTTTGGAACCGCCCTGTTCTCAGTGAAATAGTTGAAATAGAGTTCTAATTTTTTGGCTCCCGAGGTTTGCTACTGTCTACTTTCACATGAGTCTAATAACTTTAAAATCGGAGAACAAAACCAAAAGGAGTTTTGGCCGCTATCTCAAAATATTGGCCACAGTGAGACGTTAGGTACAGAACATAAGTACCAGGCAACATTACTGGCAAACGACAGTTTTTTTTTGGGAAAACACTTTTATAAAATTACAAAAGGTACAACTAATATTGTACTAGCAAAGCATTGTTTTTTTTTTTATAGCCAATATTTCGCCAGCACCTCCATAAAAAGGCCGAACTGGATTGCATCTTTTTAAATTTTGTTTTTTAGTACAAATTATCAAAATGAATTGAATGTAAGATAATGGGAAAGAACCAAATTTTTTGTATTCCCGACATTGTGCCGACGGTGGCAACCAACGGTTGGCCGCTGTTATAAATCGGGCAACCGGACAATAATATTAAGATTTTTAGTCCTACGTTCTGCCAGCACATAACCGACGTTTGCCGATGCTTTCCCAGCACTGGACCTATTGTATTTTTCTGCCTGGGTAGTATTGTTTTCAGAAGATTTTTACCATTTGTTTAAACGTAAACCTTTATTTTGCTTAATTTTATTTAATGTACCCCTTTGGTACCCCTTACTTATGGTAGGGTTAATTATTCCATAAAACCTTGTTTTTACTCCCCACTTTTACAACTTTGGTGGCAGTATTTACACCGATTTTAACGAGTAACCGTAAACGGTACCTTTAGGCATTGTTGGTCTCCTTTTCTCTATACTCTTTTTTGTAAAAGAGTTAGTTATTGTTTAAACTACGAAAGGCATTACGTGCAAAAAACCCTTGTTAAGGTAATTAAATTTATTATAAATAAACAGAGACCTTTTCTCTAAATATAAAATATATTCTTGTCTTTTTATTTCATTGGAACCTGCATTTACGGCAAAACATTTGGTCCCTTCGAACCGGATTCCGAGAAAAAAAGGACAAAAGTGGAAATAATTTTTTATATTTCCAGAGCCTCCATCTTTTTTTTTTTTGTGTGGTACACAACAACAGCAGCCTTTGTCAAAATTTTTTATATTTTCTATTCTTCGAATAAAGGTGCGTACTGTTTTATATATTTTTTTTAAAAAAATAAAAGTGCTAGTGAGAAAGAATTATTGAAAATAAATTGATAATTACAAAAAGAAAAAAGAAAAAAAATTTTAATTAAATTTCCAAAGAAAAAATATTCTTTTAATTTGCATAAAAAAAAGTATTAAAATTTTAATACCATTTTTTTAATTCTATTGTGAATTGATCGTGTTACAACCCTTCGCGAGTAATATTTATACATTACATTTATTTGACGTTTCGTATGTTATTAATTTCCTTAATTACTTTTTTTCTCAACGGTGCGTTTGTTTACACGGACGGACAAATAAAATTTTTTTTTATTGCAAAAATTTTCGGTAATTTAATTTTAATCGACTTAAAATTAATTTTTTTTCGGTTTAAAAGTGTTAAGAAAATTAGTAAATATTGAAATCATTATATCCTCGTTTAATTAATTACAAAATTCCGTCGGGTTGTTTGTAAAAAGTGATAATTTAGTGATCATAATTATTTTACTTGATATACATACGTGCATCCATACATATCAGTGTTTTTTTTTTTCCTATTCTTCTTTGTGTCATATTCGAACAAACATTGTATTTTTTTTTGCATACAAGCGGTAGTTACAGTGTTTTTAAATAGTAACATACATACATACATACATACATACATACATACATATTGTATAGTTGTTATTGTTTTTTGTTCAATTGGATTTAGTACCCTACTGTCCACCATCCGTCTAGGTCGCCATATATCAGGTGTGTGAATTTAATTAAAAATTATTTTCATATTATTTGTTTTGCAATTTTAGGCAATTATTTGGTAAATTTAAAGAATAAATTTTAATTTTTTTGCTTCTTTTAAAAAATTTTTGTGGGTTTTGAAAATTTTCGTTGGTTTTATTTTATTTTTTAATCGATAAGAACAGGATGCCTTTATCGTCCCTTGATATTTTCATTAGAGCTTCGGATGCTCTCATTAAATTTGAGAATAGTTTTCATTCTCTTAATGATGATACATTTAATGTTTTTAATCTGGAGATTGAAAGTGAGGAATTACGAAGTATGTGGGAAAAAGTAAAGGTCACCTATGAAGATTGTGTCACCGATTTGGAAAACGCGGAAAAATCCAAACCCAAAGATTTGGACGCGGTTGAGGCTAAATATCGTGCCACTTATCGTGCTTATGTTGGTTGTCTCACTTTAATTAGGGAAAACTTGCATGAGCACTCGAAACCAAAGCCAAAGGAGCCTGCTGATGATTTAGATAGGACCACGGTTGATGATTTTCATCATAATTTGAATCTTCCGCTTTCGACTATTCCGATTTTTGAAGGAACTTATATTTCTTGGCCTACTTTTAGGGATCTTTTTACCGCTATCGTAATAAATTGTTCGCGCCTTAGTCCAGTTTTACGATTAAGCTACTTGATTGAGAAAACAAGTGGTGATGCGAGGGAAATTGTTTCGAAAGCCCCATATACTAATAAGGGATTTGATGACGCTTGGAAACGACTAGGGGATAAATATGAGAATTTGCGCATGTTGGTTCATGATCAGCTTTGTAAGCTTTTTGATCTTCCTTCTATTGATAAGGAAACGAGTGATTTAAAATCACTACAGCGTGGGATTAATGGTTGTCTTTCGTCTCTGTCTGGTTTAGATATTGAATCTACTACAGAACTTAGTTCTCATATGATTGTTTTCATTTGTATTCGGCGATTACCTGCGGCTACTATTAATTTATGGGAACAGACAATCAGCGATAAAAAAGCCTTATCCAATTGGGCGGATTTAGATCGATTTTTGACAGAAAGGATCGATACTTTAGAATGTGCACGTCATCTTCGAAAGTCAGATTTTTCCAAAAAACCTACTGAACAGAAAGTTAAGGTCCACCTCACAAATACTACCACTTCTGTGAATTTTTCTTGTGTTTTGTGTAAAAATCAGGCTCATTTTCTTAGATCTTGTCGTCGTTTTCAAAATTTATCAGTGGCTGATAGATATGCTACGGTGAAAAAATTCCACTGCTGTGTCAATTGTTTTGCAAAAGGACATGAGGCAAGGAATTGTAATAGCACTCACAATTGCTCAAAATGTAATAAACGTCACCATATTTTATTACATCGAGATTCACCTTCTAATGAGGTTTTGAATAGGGGAAATACTTCTTTTGGTACAGCTGGCGGTTCGGGTACAGCTCCTCGTCTTCCCAACCCCACACAAATTGATTCTAATATACAGTCCACTTCTACTGGTAGCAATCCGACATTTCCTCAGAACAGACAAGTATTTCATACAGCTCTCAATAGGAATGTGTTTTTAGGGACTGCTATGGTTGATATTGTTCACCAGGGTATTACGTACCCAGCGCGTGCATTAATTGATCCTGCCGCCGAAAGTTCTTTTATTTCGGAACGTTTGGTTAATCGGTTAAAACTTCCGACGCTTTCTACGAAGGTCGGCGTTTCAGGTGTGGAGTCAATTTCGACTACGTCGAAAAAAACTTTGTTCGGTGAAAGTTGGTTCGCCTATTGATTCTGCTTTATGTTGGATGCCTTAGTCGTTGTTTGACTAATGTGTCTGGGAATCTTCCATCATTTAAAGTACCTTCGAATATAAGGGAAAATTCGCCAAATCTTCGTTTGGCAGACTGCAATTTCTATGACGGTAGACCTGTTGACCTTTTGCTCGGCGGTGAGGTTTATCCTAAAATTTGTTTAAGGGAAGTTCCGATAGATGTTTTTGGCTCATTATTGGCTCAAAACACAGTTTTTGGTTATATTATTACTGGTCCAATTTTACAAACTCCAGTTCAGGTCTTTTCAACTCGCGTTGAATTTTCAGAGGAAGATTGTCTCAATAGAAATCTTCTTAGATTTTGGGAACTTGAGGAGACACCTAAAAGAAAAATTTTATCCATTTTTTGATAAAATTTGTGAGGAAAATTATATGAGAACTACACGTCGGGGTTCTGATGGTCACTACATTGTGACGCTTCCATTTAAACCTGAATTTCCTCAACAATTAAACTTAGGCATTTCTAGGTCAAATGTCCTAAAACAGTATCTCAGGACAGAATCCTCTCTTCTACGAAGACCTGAGATAAAAGAGATATACGATAACGTCGTTAAAGAATATATACAATTGGATCATATGAATCAGGTGTCAAATTCTCCTGCCGCTACTACGTTTTCGTGTTATTTGCCACATCATCCAGTTGTTAAACCTGAACGAAAGACTACAAAATTGCGTGTAGTTTTCAACGCTTCGAATAAGACGTCGAATGGGACAAGCCTAAATGATTGTCTTTATGTTGGTCCTACGTTGCAAGCTAATTTGGTTCTCTTGATTCTATGTTGGCGTCTTTTTAAATTTGTTTTCAATTGTGACATATCTCAAATGTATAGGCAGATTAGGGTTGATTCAGCTCATACTCCATTTCAACGGATCTTATTTAGAGATTCTCCTACGGAGAACGTTAGGGATTATGAGCTGCAAACGGTTACTTTTGGTGTTAATTGTGCTCCCTATCTGGCTATTCGCACATTGTTGCAATTAGCAGACGATTCTGAGGCTGAGTTTCCTTTGGCATCGCACATTCTACGAAAGTGCATGTATGTTGACGACGTTTTTAACGGGAACTCACGATGTTTCGTCTGCGCTGATCGCTCGTGATCAGCTTATATCAGCGTTGGCTTCGGCGAAATTTGAGCTTAGAAAATGGACTTCTAACGATCGCACAATTTTAAAAGGTTTTCCACCGGAACATTTGGTAGATGCTAAACTTTTAACGTTTGTAGAGTCTAGCAGTTCTAAAACTTTGGGTATTCAATGGAATGCTCAATTGGACTCATTTTATTTTAGTGTAAATCCTATTACACATAAATCGAGTCATACTAAAAGGGAAGTTTTGTCCACTATTGCAAAATTATTTGACCCTGTCGGTTGGCTAGGCCCAGTTGTGGTTGTTGCGAAAATAGTCATGCAGCGTGTATGGCTTGATAATATAGGCTGGGACGATTCACTTCCGCTCTCAACGGAAAATAGTTGGCAGAAATTTGCAATTTCTTATCATGAGGTAAATAATATTCGAATTCCGAGATGGGTTCATTATACTCCTGAGTCTTTGGTCGAACTACATGTTTTTTCTGATGCCTCGGAAAAAGCATACGCGGGGGTAATATATATTCGAATTAAGTCCCCAAACGGCGAAATTCATACCCATTTGCTGTCTTGTAAAACAAAAGTGGCCCCTATAAAATCAATTTCAATTCCGCGTCTTGAACTTTGTGGTGCAGTTTTGGCCTCAGAGCTTTTAAAATCAATACTTAGCGAAATTGATATTCAACTTAACCAAATTTATTGCTGGACTGATTCTACGATAGTTCTTTCTTGGTTGAAAAAAGACCCTTGTTCTTGGACCACGTTTGTTGCTAATAGGGTTTGCCGAATTCAGGAAAATATTGGTCGACATAATTGGTATCATGTTCGATCCGAGGATAACCCCGCCGATTTGGGCAGTCGTGGTGTTTCGCCCTCAGAGCTGGCAGGCAGTTCACTTTGGTGGCATGGGCCACAGTGGCTTCGTCAGGATAAATCCGAATGGAATATTACTGATCTTTCTCACATTGATACTGACATTGAGGGTCGAGCTGTTCAGGTATATACCTCGTTTTTAAGAACACTAAAGGGGAAGATTTGTCTGTGGATATACTTAAGGATTTTTTCTCGTTTTGATAAAGCACTTCGTGTAGTATCGTATATTTTGCGGTTCTTTTACAACAGTCACCCAGCACACAAATTGGGTCGTCAATTTTGTATTAGCAAAACTCTTTGAGTTTTGAGTTGAAAAGAACAAAGTTGCGTTTGGCAAAGATATCTCAGAAGCTTCACTTTTCAGAGGAGTATAAAAGTCTTTTAGACAAAAAACCTTTATCTCCAAAGAGTTTTCTTATTACCTTGAACCCAGCAGCATCCTATTATTCTACCCTACTCAAGCAGATTTACGCTGCTTTTAACTGAATTTGTTCATCAGATTTCTATTCACGGTGGGAATCAGTTGATGCTTCGAATTCTTCGAATAGAATATTGGGTTCCCAGACTTAAGTCTAAAATTCGCGCAGTCATTAGTCGCTGCAAACGTTGCATATTGGATAAAAAGCGATCTTGTAGTCAAATTATGGCCGCTCTTCCGCCTGAAAGAACTATTCTTGATAGGCCCTTTACTACCACTGGCATGGATTTTGCAGGCCCATTTGACGTTAAAAGTTTTTACCGGCCTAGCTTGTAAAATAACTGAAGGCTATGTTTGTATATTTGTTTGCTTTTCTACGAAGGCAATACATTTAAAGGCAACATCTGATTTGTCAACAGCTACCTTTTTATCCGCTTTTCAACGTTTTATTTCGCGACGTGGGTGTCCTAAAACAATATTTTCGGATAATGGCACAAATTTTGTAGGCGCGTCGCGTGAGTTGGAGAGAGATTTTCGGTTCTTTCTTAAGGAGAGCCAGACCATGGTGGGTTCTACTTATGGGGTTCAGGGTCTTTCGTGGCGTTTTATTCCTGCAGGCGCACCTCATATGGGTGGCCTTTGGGAAGCCGGTGTGAAGAGTTTTAAACTTCACTTTCGAAATGAGGCACAGGCCTTCAAATATACGTTTGAGGAACTTTCGACGATTCTTGCGAGAATAGAAGGGTGTCTTAATTCGCGTCCTCTTTGTCCTATGACGGAAAATCCACTGGAACCGGTTGCGCTAACCCCTGGTCATTTCCTTATTGGATCTCCCATATTGGCTCCTCCGGAGCCCGAAATAACTGACTCTCCTATAAGTCTTGTTAATCGGTTTCGAAAGATGAAAGCTATTTCTCAGCATTTTTGCCGTCGGTGGAAAGAGGAATACTTAATGAATTTGCATAAGCGTTATAAATGGCAAAACCCTAATCGCGATTTACAGGAGAATGATTTGGTAGTTATACGACACGAAAACTTGCCTCCAACTTCGTGGAAATTAGGTCGAGTCGTTAAAATATACCCGGGTAGTGACGGTCGCGTTAGAGTCGTGGATGTACGCACTGCGAATGGGGTTGTAAGACGACACATCGCAAAACTGGTCATTCTGACCAATTAAATCAAAATATTTTCTTTTTCATTAATATATAAATTTTCCTAGCACTATGGACGCCCTAAAAACTTTGTTTTATGACCCGTTGTTGGACGATTATGAAGAAGTAATGGACGTTGTGGAATCATCTACAAAGGCCCCTTTGGTTCCTTCTACCCCTGCTCCAACCACTACAACGGCTGATGCTGCTTTAATGGCGCCTGTTGTGCCACCTATTACAGTGGTTGCACCTCCTAGCGGTGTACCTCAAACGGTTGCTGAGTCCATTTTGGTCGAAGCTACAACGAAACCGATGAAGCCCAACTCATTGTCTGGTCCTATTGGTACCCCGGCCTCGAATATTTCGACGAATAACATTGAGACCGGTCGTTTGAACCTTCAATGCAGAGTTTGTAGTGGTAGACACCCGTTGAGGGCTTGCTCTATGTTTCGTAAGGCTAATCATGCCCGGAAGCTACGCTTAGTCATACTTCACCGCTACTGCTCTCGTTGTTTGGCCCATACACATCAGGCCAAAAATTGTCCGAGTACGGCTAAATGTCGTCATTGCAATGGAGATCATAACTCCATTTTGCATGGTCCTGCTAAGTCTGATCCGAAAACCACACATTCCGCGAGACCTTCTTCTACAAAGAAAACCGCTTCACGTCAGCCTGTGAAATTGGCTTTGAAAGGCAAGCAGAATTCTGCAAACAAGCCAAAGTCTCCGTGTACTTCGGAAGTTTGTTCTTTGCCTATTAGGCATATCGTAACTTTTTCGCCTACTTTGGTAGCTCAACTTCAGTTACCGAATAAGTCGATACCGGTTCGTGCGGCACTGGACCCCTGTTGTAGCATTAGCTACATATGCGAAACCTTGGTTAACAAGCTTAGGTTACCAGTGTCCTCCGCGGATGGCGGCAAATTCTGTCGCTTAACGGTCGGTTCGTCCTACGACGCTTCGCAGAAAATTAATTTTACTGCCAAGGTAACGAAGATGAGAGGAGTAAAGACTCCCACGGAGTCTGTTTCGGATTTGGTAAAGGACCACTTTTCTGGGTTTCAATTGGCTGACCCACGGTTCAACGTATCGGGACAGGTGGCTTTGGTTTTAGGACCTGAGGTTAGCCCTCAAATCATGAAGGCTAGAATTTATTCGAGCCCGGGCTTTCCAATGGCCCAGTATACAATGTTTGGGTGGGTCATAACTGGCCAATCCCCTTTTTAGGGGATAGATCCGATCGGATCAACCCTGGTCCCCTTTGGACCAACGATCGTTTTTGATCACCCGACACCCTTTGTGTCAACCCTGGTCCCCCTTGGACCAATGATCCCCTTTGGATCATCTTCATAAATTTAAGTGTTTTTTGAAAAAAAAAAAAAACAAATATATATATATATATAAATATAAAACAAAAATGTATATATATCTTTATTTGAATTTATAGCCTTAAATATTAATTTTATTAATAAGATTCTGTTGCAACCTATCTATTGTTGCAAGGTGGCCGGCAATGTTTAAACGTAAACCTTTATTTTGCTTAATTTTATTTAATGTACCCCTTTGGTACCCCTTACCTATGGTAGGGTTAATTATTCCTTAAAACCTTGTTTTTACTCCCCACTTTTACAACTTTGGTGGCAGTATTTACACCGATTTTAACGAGTAAGCCGTAAACGGTACCTTTAGGCATTGTTGGTCTCCTTTTCTCTATACTCTTTTTTGTAAAAAGAGTTAGTTATTGTTTAACTACGAAAGGCATTACGTGCAAAAAACCCTTGTTAAGGTAATTAAATTTATTATAAATAAACAGAGACCTTTTCTCTAAATATAAAATATATTCTTGTCTTTTTATTTCATTGGAACCTGCATTTACGGCAAACACCATTCAAATTACCGAAATTCACCTGCGAAAGGTGCACAGAAAAAACAGATTTGTGCTGAGAATCGAATTTCTTGCTAATCGAATGGTTTAGTTGAGGCAATCGATTTTTTTTTGTTAATATAAACAAATACCGGAATCCCGAAAAATCACGGGATTTCAAATAATCCCGAAATCCCGATACCCAGTCAGAAAAAAAGGGACCACCGCTAGCAAGTAGGGTTGCCATATTTGAAAAGTGAAAAAAAGTACATTGATGAAAAAAAAACAGTACTTTTCAAAAAAAAATAGTACATTTTTGTATTTATTGTTAACATAACTTTTACTTCAATACATCACATATTTACTTAAAATAAGTTAATACACCGAACCAAATAGCTTAGGTAAAATCAACAAAAAATTTTTGTAGATCTTTAACGAAATTTTGTCAATTTTTTTTTTTAAGATTTAACAAATTTTATTCAAATCAACAAAATTTTGTCAAGTTTACATCCTCTAAAGAAGTAAAATTGACTAAATTTCATCAAATTGACTAAATTTCGTCAAATTGGCTAAAATTATTAGTTTGGACGCCATTACTTTTTACATTGGGCAGTGTCATGAAAAAAATTGTGTTTACAAACATCCATTGCTTGAAAAGTTAACAAACCAAACTTATAGTGGAAGTGGAATTAATACAGGGAGATTCAAAAAATTTATATAAAAAACTATTGTACACACGAAAAAAAATATATATTCTTTGTAAACGTAAAAAAACTTGTTTATATAAAAATATGTAAAATATACAAAAAAAACAGTACAAAAACAGTACAAATCCAAAAAACAGAACTTTTGAGTAATGTTTTAGGTGTTGTGAATAAAACAGTACATTTTTCAAAAAACAGTACATGTACTGTTTAAAACAGTACGAATGGCAACCCTACTAGCAAGGCACTTTAACAAGTGGTACAAGTGTTGGCAACAAGTGCTTTCCCACAAGCCAATAGGTCCGTCTGTTCAAAAATTGTCGGAGAAGTACTGTTTAAACAAAATTGCCAACGTTGGCGAAATGTTGGTAAAACCATGAAAAAGGTGGTCTAAAAATCGATTTTCCCAAATAAAATTTTAAAGTAACTAGACATATAATACTTGATAGCTTAAAGCGTAACCGCGAGGTAACCGTTGGCTGCTCAAGTATGTCAGCACTGGCATAATGTTTGGCTTAGTTAACTTGCCAATGTTCGGAAAACAAAAAACAGGTTGATCTCAAAATAGCTTTTCCAGAAACAAAAAAAAAGTCAATTTTATGTAAAAAAATACTAAAAAGTATAAAAAATCTCGCTGGAACAGGGATCGAACCCGGAACCTGCTGATTACAAAATTTTTGTAACAAATCATCATGATTTTTATAAAATAAATGCTCTACCAGTAGTTAGATTTTCTAGCCGTTGGGATTTTTGCTGACTGGATTGCACTGAGAAAATACTTTTTGCGAATTATGTCATAGTGGGATCAGCCAATTCCTTGCCAATGTTTTTTTTTTTTTTTTTTGTGGACCACAGAAATTATTGTAAAATAAATACTGGCCATACGCTTTTTAGAAACGCTGGTAAAACGTTCTAAACAAGTGTTCCACTAGTAATATATTTACAATTCATCGGTTTGCCAGTGGTATGGCAGTGCTTGATTTTTTGTATCACTGGCAGTTTCTGGCTGGGTAGTTTTTTATATTGCTAACAATATCATATAATTCTATCAATTATAAGTTTTTTTATTAAAACTTGGAACTAGCAAAAGAATAAAAAGAAAAAACACACACACATATAGAGAAGATAAGTATTAATAAATTGAGTTAAAACGGAAATAAAGAAAATTGCAACATCCATTGAGCTTTGATTTAAAAAAAAATATATATCCATGTTGAATTTCTTTCCTTTTTTTTGTTTTGCGTAGTTTCTACAACATCATCATTGTTGCCGTCAAACTTTTTACATTTACCAAGTTAAACTAACCAACCAACCAGATGAAGTTGATTTGTGGAGATGAATTCAATTGAGGTCAACATCATGGTTAATGATGATTTTATTGTGAAGCTGAGGATGATGATTACGATAACGATGATATGAGAACGAGAGACGTAATTAAATCAGGACAATAGTTTTTAAAAGTACGATGATGTTTGTGAAGTGATTTTCTTCATTTTGTTTAATTGATAAAAAGAAAAACAATTGACTTAAGAGATGATAAGAATAATGAAATAAAAAAACAACATAGATTATTTTTGACATTAATCAATTGAAAAGTTTAGAAAAAAGTATTATCTGACAGGAGCAGTAGCTTTTAAGCAATTGAATAATTTATTTTTTATAATTATTTTAAAGCACAGTCATCCCTTGTGCTACGCGCTTAAGAGAATCGCCAAAATTATGGTATTATTATTTAAAACTTGTCAAAAAAAAAAAAAATTATGTGTCTTAAGTAATGTGTAGGAAATCAATATCCCACAATAAAAGTTTATATACAGTCATATATATATTGATATAATTACATATGTGACCATATGAAGCCACTCGAGTAAAAAAAATATTATATATAACTATATATTCTTTAATATAAAAATATATGATTACATAAAATAGCATATGTATCAATATGTATTTATATATAATAATATTTACGAAATGTTTACCAAAAAAAAATTCCTGTATAAACACAACCAATCATGTATAAAAAAAATAATATTCTGAATGTTATATATATATGATAATACATGGTTGAAAAATTTGATTAAATTTTCATAAAATTAGATATAATGAATGATATTCCATTGCTTATTTCTCTATTTCAATTGCCAATTTAAAATGAATTACATTGATATGGAGAAACACGCATTTCCATTAATTTTTATACCGAAAAAATGTATTCAACCACAAAAAACTTATTTAAATCAATAAAAAAACGCGAAAATCATCCGAAAAAAGCGTAAAAAAGTATGGTTTTTGTATAAAGTGTGTTGAGTTGCTTGAAATGGCAATAATATTGCATAATATACCGTAAAAAGGAAAAACGGTAAGAATTATGTCGATAAGTTTGCGCAAGAACTACAAAATGCGCAACAAAAAAAGGGGGAAAATCGATGAAAAATGGGCAAAAATCATGAAAATAGGCTAAAAATTTTGATTTTCTCAGTTGAAATGTGCGTTCTAATGGTGGAAATAGTAATTGTGAGCCGTATACAGATAACACAAGAAATTTTGAATACAGGAAAAGCGACTTATAAATGGGCTGAAAATGGTCAAACATTGACGAATTGACCGAAATTCAAAAAAAACCCCATACATTTTTCCCAATGAGCCAAATTGGCACTTTCATCGGTGGAGTAGTAGTCAGGGGGCTCATCCAAACACAACCATATGGTTTTCACGTTAGTACCATTTTACAACTTGAACAGTGTTGTTTACCATAATGGATGGAGCCTATTTCTAAGTTATGCGGTTATTTTGAAAAAGTAGCAAGTTTAAAGAGTTTTGTTTTTCTTTTATAACCAATTTTGTTAAGGCATACGCATAAAATCATAGATAAAGCCAGATTTCCACAGCCCTTTTAAAAATAATATTCCATAAACGTTAAAAATTTTGATTAAAACATGGAGGATTATCAAGTTTTCTAATCAAATTATACACTGCTTATGTCTCTTACAGTCCACAAAATTTTTTTAATATTAACTCATTATTGACACATATTAACTCATTTCGATCCAATACGTTTAAACGACTATATTTTTATTGGATAGAGATAATTAAGTGGTTTAAAACCCTTAAAATAATTCAACATCTTGATTATAATTTCGAATAAAAAGTTTTCTGAAAATTGTTATCTAGAATTGCAAAATAATTATAAAAAAACAAAACTATTTTTGACTTTAATTGATTTTTAAAAATTATTTTAAAATATAAAAAATCCAATTCATGTATCTTCTTGATTGTTTATGAGAAAATATGAAAATTTCTCTACTAAAAACTAGTTCATCGATTATATATATTCTTTTTGAGAATCTGACGGATCGGACCATGAATTTTTCATGCACACAAATATTAAAATATTCCAAAATTTATTGCGTTTTCACTCAAAACATGAATAGTTGCTGGTTTTTATCAAAATACTGCTACTATTATGCAAATTATAATGTCTGGGTTGCCTTTAGGGTTGGTATTTCCAAAAAAAAATTTCATAAATCGAACTTAATCTGCCGCATGTTTCCAAACAAAAGTGTCGTCAAAAATATTTTTTTGCAACTCCTTCTATTAAAACTGTGTACCCTACATGTATTTCATTGGTTGTCAGCGGTCTAGGTTAGGTAGGAGTGGTAGCCGGTTCCGTGATCACCAGCACACTTAGACTCTGATGGCCGTTGTGATGCCACGAGACTGACGGATTACCGATCAGACTCCACCGTTGAACCAGTTAGAGCTCCTTACGAAGCTAAGGAGGTGCGGAATAGCAGCACCTGAAAGATCCCCAAGATCGTGAAAGAACTCAATACTCTCCTCCTCCTCCTCCTCGTCCCCGCAGCTCCTACAGAAGTCGGCGATAACACCCCCAACCTACGAGCGTGCCTGCAGGAACTCGCAGGGTGGCTCCTAGCCTTGCAAGCTCATCAGCTCTACAGTTCCCTGGTATGTCCTTGTGCCCCGGGACCCACACGAGTCGAATATCGAACTGCTTGGCCATCTGATCCTTCCGTTCCGTCCGAGCAAAGCGGCAACCTCTCCTATCGCTATCACCTCAGCCTGAAAAACGCTGCAGTGATCGGGCAGCCTCAGAGCCAGTTCCAGACGGAGCTCCTCGGAGTAGACGCCGAGACCGACTCGCCCGCCAAGCCCCGATCCGTCCGTTTAGAAATTGACGCCACGTCTCCTTGCCACCAGCCCAGGAATCCATGGTCGGTATTTGGACCACAAAGAGACGTTCATACGCCGTCACTGGAGTCACATGATCCACATTCTGTGGAAAATTTCCCCCCAGAATCGCACCGAGACCAAATCCATTGCCCACCCATTGCGAAATCGACCGTAGTCTTATGGCCGCGACAGCCGCTACCTGCTTCCCCAGTATGTCAAAGGGGAAAAGATGCAATATGATCTCCAATGCATCCGTTGGTGTAGTAGGGAGTGCCCCCATGATGCTCACAGAAGCCATCCTCTGTACACTTCTCAGATATCCCAAGTAGGTCGTCTTATCCAATGCGGCCACCAAACAAAGACCCCGTATAAAAGAATATTGCGAACTACCGCAGTGTACAGCCAATGAACCACCTTGGGGCTAAGTCCCCATAGCACTCCAATGGCCCTCCTACAGGAGTACAAAGTAATCACCGCCTTCCTCGCCCTTTACTAAACGTTGTGCTTGAAAAGCAACTTCCTGTCAAGAATCACACCAAGATACTTGGCTCTGTCAGAAAGATGGATTTACACACCGTCCAGGATTACAGGCCTAATATCGGGATCGTTGTTCCCCCTGTGCAAAAGAACAAACTCCGTTTTATTGGGATTAATCCCAAGTCCACAGGTCCTTGCCCAAACCGCCAGCTCCCTTAGAGCCGCACGCATAATATCCCTAAGCGTAGACTGAAACATCCCTGTCACCACTATCGCCATATCATCGGCGTAGGCGACCACGCCCCTGCCGCCTCGTTTCAGGGAAAGAAGTACAGGGTTCAAGGCCAAGTTCCACAGTAGGGGAGAAAGAATCTCTTTTCTGTTCGAGGTTATAAAGGGTCCGCCAAATATTTTTTTTTTTTTTTGAACTACTGAACCAATTGTATGGCGTCATACCAAGGCCTTTATGCAAAATTCGTCTCAATGATGTCTCCGAAATGTTCAATTGTTTAGAACGACGGTGAATTGATGTTGATGGCGCTTCACGCTCACTTTCTGCCACAGCAGCAATATTCGCGGGTGTACGCACTGTTTTTGGCTTTTCACGCTTTGGTTTATCGATGAGGATGCCAGTTTCTTTCACTTTTTTCATAAGATAACGAACATACGGACCCTATTCGTTCAGCGGAAGGATAAAACTAATTATCTGTCAAATCAGACATGAGCTAAGTGTTACCATTCACGAAATAAGCACTAGTTGAAAAAAAACGTTAGATGGCGGACCCTTTAAATGTGGGTTCATGACCCTTGCTGCAAATATGAAGGTTAGTACTAAGTATAAATTCCAAAAGTGACTCACATCTTTCGTTCGTACCTGTGCTACCCCAGATCGGATGGTGTGCGTTGGCGTCACAGCACATTATCAGGTGATGCCCAGCGAGTTCAGCCTCCTTTACCAGATCCGTTACCCTCCCTGGTGGAAGTGGGCCCGGGTCGCCATGGGCAAAATAGGCGGACACGAGCCAGTATGTATCGCCACTAAGCTCTAAGCTAGCCGCAGTTAGATCCTTACTACTGAAATTGGATAGTAAGAAGATATTAAGGCTATTCTTTGCTAAAATGCATGATCTCGGGTTACCTTCACTTTTACCAACGAGTAGCTTAAAACCAGGAGTCTTCAGTCCGCATACCTTGCCACCATTCACCCACGGCTCTTGGACGAAGACTATGTCAGCCGCACCTTCTGTCAGGCGCAGCAGCAGTGCAGCTGTGGTGGAGGTTTATCTGCAGGATCCGCATCATTGATGGTTTCCTCCACATCCATCTCCACCACTGTGTTGTCGGCCTCTTCCACCGTGCTATCCAGGAGGTCATCTTCGTCTCTGTTTTCAGAGCCGAACGGCCCACTGACATCTCCCAACAGTTCGGTGTCCGAAGAGAGATATCTCCCCTCGTCCTCCGGGACTGTTGGTAGACAGGTCACTTGTGAGTTCTCCCCCTGCCACCTCCTCCACCTCAGACACCTCCACCGCAGCCGATATTTGCGCTACAGTAGAGCACCCTGTTGTGTCGGAGTTAGCAGGGACGATCTCCTGATCCTTCTTGTAGACCTTCAGCTGTACCTTACCAAAGCCGTACCTGACCTTGCCTTGGGTCCTGGATAAGTGCGGAAGTGACTCGGCGTTAAGCAGTATAATTGCTTCCCGTCAAGCACCATCCAACTCACCCAATCTACCAATCTTCCAACTTGCAGTTGGGAGATCAGGATTACAGGACCTCAACATGTCGAGTACAACATCAGCGTCGACTGGGGATGCCGGAATCCAGGCATGAGCTCTAGGCCTTGACGGGATTTCGTGCTTGGACACTAAATCCAGTTTAGCCCCGTTAAGATCTCACCCACCTTGCTGATGGCTGCTTTATAGAGGGCTACTGACCGATTGACTTCAAACGAGATCAGCTTAACGCGACCTTGATACCACCCAGCGTCGTCACACAAAGGAGGTGAGCCTGGCATCTCCTCTAGGACCTGTTTGTAGACCTCCGCTAATTTAGCCTCGATCCACGCCCAATGGCCCCTCGGGATAGTGCCATCCTCGTCTACCCTGTTTACGATAGCCATCACACTGTTGCCTTTCACAACTTCGCTAAACGACCTAGACTCTGGGTTTGTCCCCGTCTTAGGTCGTTTAGATGATGGTTTCTCGTCTGGCGAGCGCTGCCTTTTTCCAGCCGGTTGAAGGCTCTGCTTCGAAGTGCCTCTACCTACTTGCTGAGGTGCCCAGGTATCAGCAAGACTCCGTTAAAATACAGTTGATTACCCCTAACTGCAAGCCTACCGATGAGCACGGGTCGTGTAACACTCCGGTTTAGGGGGAGTGACCTTTGGTCGCGCACCTTTAAAGTCTCCTACCACAGGACTAACCCTGGAGACCAGATTTTGTCCTGAGACTGGAAACCACAGTGCACTTAAGCCTTCACATCGCGTCAAGATTGTCACTCTTTGCTGAAGGGTCTAAATTAGTGAACAAATACTTCACCCAAGTAGTAGCGAAAGACGTGACGAGTTTATTTATATTTTCTTGTTTACGTCATATGACAAACTCGAATAAAAATCGATGTTGTAGTTTTTGAAATATTCGGGAAAAATAGCGTTTCTTTATTTTTGCAAACGATTGGAAAGATTTGTAAAAATCGGATAGAAACCTAAATTATTAGGGCAGCTTAAACATTATATATTTTTCTTAGTTTTGCTAAAATTGTCGAACTTTTAGATGCTGTAGAATGCGCACAACACCGAAT
>JAEKOY010000840.1:0-17917 GCA_021234595.1 Delia radicum | reverse complement strand
TTATTGAAATATTTGTTTGAAATTTAGAAAATATCATTTGCAATTTAGACTTTTTAAAAACTCAAAAACTACCAGAAATTATTTGAATTCTGCAGCATCAATTAAATATTATTTGATGTGTTCATATTTTTAAATATAATTTTTGGAATATAATATGAAACTTTATAATATTTATAAAACATTTCATTAAAATTTATAAAATTTTCATTAAGATTTATGAAATACTTTATCCTATTTATGAAGTATTCATTAAATTTATGATGCATTTCATAAAAAGTTATGAAACTTCAAGTTTGATATAATTTTTATTAAAAATAAAAATTATGTGTTTTTCGACCTTTAATTGTGCAATGAAAATGAAAATTATTTCAAGTTCGAGGCCATACCTCTATATTTCTTTATGGGATATTGTCCTAACAAATACTCTATAGAGTTTTTGTTTTCAAAGTTATTCTTTGACCCTTTCAGGAATGTGTTGATAGATCTATTTCGGGAATTTTCTTGGTTTCCATTATCAGAACACGTTTTGAAAGCGGTAACAATCCCATGCCAAACATCAAACATTCATATAAACTAGTTTACTCACTACATGAGACTAATATATGAGCTTGAAGTTAAAGATTATAACCATTGATCAAAAAATAAATTGAAAACTTGTTTGTTATGTGTAAGGTCCACCTCTGGTGGATACTCAATACACGTTTTTTTGTTTTTCTTTCTCTCCTTTTTTTTGTTTAGTTTATAAACAACACAGGGGAAGGTAAACTAGACGGTACTTTGTCTTTTATACAAGTTTGATACAATTTCATTGCACAATTAAAGGTCAAAAAAAACATAATTTTTATTTTTAACAAAAATATATCAAACTGTATAAAAGACAATGTAGGTATGGCCTCGAACTTGAATAATTTTCATTTTCATCGTTATGAAACTTCTTCATTATAATGAAAATGAAAACTATTCAAGTTCGAGGCCATACACACGTCACACGTTTTGAAAGATGACAATCCCATGCAAAATATCAAACATTCATATATATATATCAATAAATGAGAACTAATATATGAGCTCGAAGTTAAAGATTCTCTCCATTGATCAAAATAAATTGAAACGTGTTCTGATAATGGAAACCTAGAAAATTCCCGAAATATACCTATCAATACATTCCTGAAAGTGGTCAAGTAATAAATTTGAAAACAAAAACTCTATAGATTATTTGTGGGTCAATATCCTAATAAAGAAATATAGAGTATGGCCTCAAACTTGAATCATTTTCGTTGCACAATTAAAGGTCGAAAAACATAATTTTTATTTTTAATAAAATTCTTCATTATATTATAAAAAATTTTATAAATATGAAGAAACTTGTCATCAATTTGCACTTTTATGAAACAGCTTCAATATTTATGAAGTGTTATATTGAACAAAATCAATAAGTTTTCCATCATTTCATCATTCGTTTATGAAGCATTTCCCTGAGCGTAATTAATCAAATGTTAATTTTTAATATTTGTTTTAATTGCGGTCTTTTGGATTTTAGGTGACGATATGTATGAACTAAAAGATATGAATGAGTTTGAAGTGTGTGTATCATAATAAATCACAACAAGAACACAACAAAATAATTTATTATTAATGACTTCAAACAAGGTTTCGTTTGTTTTGATTGTGAATTTTTTTTTTTTTTTTTAAATAAAATATAGAGCAAGTGTCAGATCAGATAAAATAACAAGAGCAGAGCTTTAACAACAGAACAACAAAAAAAAAAAAAAAAAAGCGCGCACAAAACACTTACAAATTGTAAATAGTCATTAATTCACTACTTAATGCCATTCGCGGTACCTAATAGCAATACAACAGAGGAGGTCAATAGAGTGTCAACTTTTAAGTGTGGGATTTTTTTGTTTTTTTTTTTTGTGTCTTTAAAATATTATTAATCCTATGTAAATATATAAACAGTTGTGTTTCTAATATTTTTTGTTTTTTTTATTTTCAAATATTGAATGCAAAACTTTTTTTTTTGCCAAAAATGAAACAAAAGATTTAAGATTTTAAGAAAATGCATGAATAATTCCAAAATGTGCGCCCCGGTAGGCTAGTTGGTAGCGTGCTGGCTTATCTGTGCGGGGTCGTGGGTTCGATTCCCACCAGAGGCACTGGTCTGTTTTCGCTACAACGCGCCGAAGGCCATAGTAGCTAGTGCTCGGTTAGGGTAATAGTATATAATTTGTATTTATGATTATTAATTAATAAATAAATAAAATAAAATAAAATAAAAATAATTTCCAAAATGAGTACCAATTAAAGGGTCCGTCATCTAACTTTTTTTTCAACTAGTGCTTATTTCGTGAATGGTAACACTTAGCTCATGTCTGATTTGACAGATAATTAGTTTTATCCTTCCGCTGAGCGAATATGGTTGTGTATACGCTTGAACAACGCTGGGAAATATTTCGACATTACTTTGAAAATCATGGTAATGTTGCAGAATGTGTGAGCAAGG
Organism: Delia radicum; assembly: GCA_021234595.1. Taxonomy (NCBI): domain Eukaryota; kingdom Metazoa; phylum Arthropoda; class Insecta; order Diptera; family Anthomyiidae; genus Delia; species Delia radicum. The sequence goes on along the minus strand of JAEKOY010000840.1, from coordinate 15,414 downwards.
AGTGGCCGTTACAGTCAATGGCGATCGTTATCGGGCCATGTTGAACGCATTTTTGTTCACAAAAATTGAAGAGGAGGATATTGGCAACATTTGGTTTCAACAGGACGGCGCACATTGGTTCAAGAGTGGCCGAAATTCATTTTTTTCATGTTCGCCGATTTGGATAATTTTTGGTATTTTTGTTGTCAGATAGTTGAATATTATGATTCCGTAATATTAGGCTGATATATTTAGTATTTCTTTGGACAGACACGCTCCAAGTTCATATATGTTCGCTTGTTTAAAATGGCATGCAAATTTACTGTATATTCAATCTTTTGGTACAATCACAGTAAACTTATCATTTGACTTTGTTGTATATTTTCGTAAATGGCAATTGTCATAGATGAGATTTGCATTAAAAAAAGTTGGAAAAAGTGCAAACATAAAAATTTCGTAGAACAAAATATAAACAACATCAAAATTTCAATGTTCATCAACTTCAGTGGACTGCATCTTTTTAGCGCTGTGGAGCGCTGTTTAACGAAAGACGTCAAATTACAGCTTGAAGTCTCAGCTAAAAGCTAAAAAAAAATTCAGCTGCTCATACCTGCTCCTTTCCAAAAGAAACAGTAAAAACTATAAAGTGATAAAGTAAGGAAACGTGAATTTTCGTTCATGCTTGTTGTTGTTGCCATAATTCTTTACTGTTAAAATTATTACATAATGTAATATACATACTAGTCAATTGTGTTAATTTTTATATTTTAATTGTTGAAAAAAGCATAAGCTGCAATTGATTTGAATTACACCGGTCGACACGATTGGTATTTGTTTGGCGTTTGGTATTTCTCCCTTGCATGCGAGAATCAAATTTATGGAGTGCATTCTGCACATTTCTTACCGTCTAAGTTTCAAAAAATGGAGAACAGATAGTTACACAAAATTGAAATGGCGGCAAATAAAGCTGAAAATTCAGAAGAGATTAAAGTTGACACTGGGCATAAATGTGGACGCGGTGAAGCAAGGTATGGGCACAACAAACGATGGCAATACGGCAAGAAGGTTTTTCGAAAATCCAGCCAAAACTGCAGACGTAATTGGAATAAAAGAAGAGTTAATACATAGATTTAAAATTATTTTGGCTGCAATAAATTGTAATGCAGCAGTCGACACTAGCAAATTTCATATATATTGCATGGATACTGCCAAGTTGTTTGTTGATCTCTATGGCTGGTACTACATGCCTGTAACTGTGCATAAGATTCTGGTGCATGGTAGCAAAATTATAGCAGAAGCTATTCTGCCAATAGGTATGTCTCTATTTAAAGGCCCTTATTCAATGATTTAATTTTCATTTTTTACATTTTAATTGATTGTTTGTATCAGGTATGCTGTCCGAAGAAGCTCAGGAAGCGAGGAATAAAGATTATAGAGCCTATAGATTACATCATTCGCGAAGAATTGGACGTGTAGCCACTAATGAAGATGTAATGCATAACCTTTTATTGTCTTCAGACCCATTTAAATAGATTTCGCTCAAAGCTGCAAATCAAAAATTGGAGTACGATAATGATGTTAAAAAATTATTAAAAGACTATGCTTAATTTTTTATTCATGTTTTTTCTATGGGAGGTGGGCGTAAAAAGTGGGCGGATCAGGTAATATTTTCAGGAGCCCATTCTACAATTATAATAATACTTTTTGTGAAAATTGAATTGATGCATTAAAAATCAAGGGAGTTATGCCACTTTTTCAATACAAGTTGTATGGGAAGTGGGCGTAAAAGTGGGCGGATATTTTTCAAATTTCACACAAATGATTCTGAGTGTTTAAAAATGCTATGTGCCAAAAAACAATGCCGTAGGTCAAAATTTATTTTTACTTAGTATGGGAGGTGGGCGTAAAAGTGGGCGGATCATTTTGATTTTTCCATTTTTTCTTGATTCAAACAAAAAATGCCTATGTGCCAAGTTTCATTGTCCTTCGACAACTTCTTCTATTTTTAGCCGCTCGTTCAATGAACTTGAACCAATGTGCGGCGCTACGTGCCACACAGCCTAAGCTACACTCGATGTTTTGCGCCCTGTTTTTTGAAGATCGCATTATCAGCCGCAGAGCTGATGTCGTTTGGCCACCTCGGAGCTGCGATTTGACACCGTTGGACTATTATTTGTGGGATGCCGTCAAAGATAAGTGTTACGCCAGAGACAATTGACGCTTTAAAGGACAATATTCGTGAAGCCATTGGTGAAATACAGCTGCACACAATCGATAATGTGCTTAAAAATTGGGACCGATCGTGTAGGCTGCTGCATGGCCAGCGAGGCAGCCATTTGAATGAAATTATTTTCATTTATAGTAATTAAATGTGCTAAAGTCCCAAAACTTATTTAACAAATTGTGAAAACAATCTACACGCCTACAGTCCCTATCCGGATTTCATTCCTGCCCAAGGAAATCTTCAGGGGACTTTGTTATTAGAATTTCTAGAGATATTTGTTATGTTAAATCACAAACTTAATGAGAATTTCTTGTCCTCGTCTAGGAGCGAGATTCAAAATTTAAAATATCAAAGAAAAAACCAAAACAACAACAAAATATTATCACAATATTATTCCTTGGGCAGGAATGAAATCCGGATAGGGACGCGCCTACGTCAGATTGTTTTTCACAATTTATTAAATAAGTTTTGGGACTTTAGCACATTTAATTACTATAAATGCAATTAATGTTTATCCCGATGAAAATAAATTTAAATTATTTTTCATTATTAACCGGAAATAAAAAAAGAAATTTGAGAAAATATTCAGTAGTTTTTTTATAGCATTTTCAAAAAAAAAGTTATTTGGCGGACCCTTTATATATGCAACAAAATGTCTGAATAAATGTAATTAATTTGAAGCATATCTTACACTCAGGGAACTTCTACTTTAAAAATATGTAGTTGTTTGGGTTGTAATACAGTTTCTTTATTTTTAATGTAAATGTCAGTCATTTGTAGAACAAATTCAAATATTTACTAAATTGTAGTTCATTTAAAAAAACAAACCACATCAAATGACTGTTTTATGATTCTACATCATTTTTTACAGTCAATTTACGTTATTTAAAAAATAAAAAAAAATATATGCTTGTTTATGTGGTTCATTTTACTACAATTGTTAGTCATTTTTTGAACATTAAAAAACAAATGACAAATGTTAGTTGAATTTACTGTAATGTAAGTCGTCCTTTCTTAAAGTGAAATTTCATTTGTTTTCAACTTCAATTGCAGTCGTCTTTACCTACATTGTATTCTAAGTGTACCTATACGCATGAATGATTTTTTATTACGTATACGTATAAGTTCAAACATGTTGCTTTCCAGCCAAAACTGCCCGCTACAGGAAAAATAGTATGTCAGCAATGCCAAACTAACAGTCCCAGCAAAACTTTGGTAATGGGTGTGCGATAAAGAAATACATTACCTTGTAATGTATACTCCTTACCTGTATCATTAGTTTCCAACAAAAAGTAATGAGTTATCGATAATGGGTTACATAATGCATTACTTTTGGTATTTTAAGAAATATATTATTAAAACATTATAATTAATTTCATAGAATACATTTGTTTATGGCTTTGTTTAAAAGAAAAATACAATTTAAATTATTTTACTAACTTCATTTATTTTATTAAATTTTTTAAATTATTTTATAAACACCAAAAACCACTAATTACATTCCTAAAAATAAGACCAATAAATCTTTCCATTTTTTAGCTTAACAAAAAAAAATTGCCTATTTTTTCACAATTTTTTTTTTTTTTAATTCATAAATATGTGGTTTTTGCATTATTATTTCCAGTTATTTATCTAATAAGACGTGTTTACTTGAAACGAAGCGTCTGTTTTATACTGACAAAATGAGTAAAAAACAAGAACGGAAGAAGAAATTCTCATTGAGTTGTGATTTAACATAACAAATATCTCTAAAATTCTAATAACAAAGTCCCCTGAAGATTTCCTTAGAGGAATAAATCCGGAGGGACAACGCCTACATACATATTGTTTTCAAATTTGTTAAATAGTTTTGGGATTTTAGCACATTTAATTACTATAATGCAATTAATGTTTATCCGATGAAAATAAATTAAAGAACGGAAATGTTTTGACATCAAATAATATTGTTAGACTTAAGTAAAAATGTAGTTTTGTCAAGTTAAAAAACAAAACTAAAATCTTTGTTTCAGTTGGCTACTAGCTATTTACTAACTTTTCTACTACTTATTTCTATGAGTGTAATTCGTTCAATTCACTCTTTCTCTTGATCACTAATACCAACATAAAAACTAAAATGCGCATCTATGTTCTAAACAGGGTCGCCAAAAAATTTTGGTTGTGTATTAGTGAGTAAGAGAGAGGAAAAAATTGATAGAATTACAGTCATAGAAAAATGTTAGTAACAGACGCCATTCTTATATTCATGCAAAATAAGAAAATATTAATATAATCATATACACCTGACTAAAAATGGTTTAAATATAACAGTGTATGATATTATATGTTATTTTGTGTGGTTAAGGTGACACAAAAATATGTATGTTTCTATATATAATTTCATCAACAGGGAAGTATCTTTCTGCGGACCGTCAGATCCTAATGAAACTAAAATATATTGTAAAGAACCAACACTTTTTTTTCTTTTTTTTTTTATTAAATACATTTAAATGTGTTATAAAAAACCATTGTCTTTTATTTCCATCATAATTAATTTCAAACTCTGAAAAATATTAAAAAATTCTCATATCAAAATTTTCTTATTGGTTTTTCCTTGTCACGACGTTTTTTATGACAAAAACTGTTATAGCTCTGTTCTAGTAAAGGGTGATTTTTTTAGCAACTTTCTTTTTGGCAATACGTTTTTGGCAGCTCAGCTGTTTTCGTTGTAACATGTTACTGTTAAACATGTTCAGTTTGGTCTATAATTTAACCATTAATCGACCTTTCTTAAAAACCAAATACGCTTGAATTTTATTATCAAAATTCATTTGAATTGAATTTTATTATCAAAATGCATGCTCGGTTAAGAAAGTGCAATTGTGTGCAGCGAGACGAAGCTCATTTCTGCTTAAATGGATACGCGAACAAGCAAAATTGCCGTATTTGGTTGTGAAGAGTAGCCAGAAACTTGCAAGAACTGCCAATACGTCACCGAAAAATGCACTGTTTGGTGTGGTTTATGGGCCGTGGCATCATTGGACCGTACTTTTTCAAAGACGACGAAGGCTAGGAACGTTACTGTGAATGGCGAGCGCTACTGTGCGATGATTACAAATTTTTTTTTCCCCAAAATGGCAGAGCTGGACTTGGGTGACATGTGGTTTTAAAAAGACGGTGCCACACAGCACGCGAAACAATGTTCCACTTGAGAGGCGATTTCGGTAACAAATTATTTCACGTTTGGGCCCGGTTAATTGGCCGCCTAGATCGAGGGATTTAAAGCCTTTAAACTATTTTTTGTGGGGCTATGTTAAGGCTCCTTGCTCTATAGGACAAACACGCAATATTGACGCACTGGAAGTCAATATTGAAAATTTATTCGTGAGATTACCGGCCGATATGTTGGGGAGAGTATGACAAAATTGAACCAAGAGTATGAACCATTTGAGGCTTAGCCGCGGTCAACATTTACATGAATTCATCTTTAAACATTGAATTAAATATCGACTCCAATAAAGATTTCATACATTTCTATAAATTTATGTGTTTTTTTAAATCAAATCCGAAAGCTCTTAAAAAATCACCCTTTATTACTTACACCAAATATATAGAATATATATTATATAGAACATTATTGCCTATGATTTCACTCATACATACATCATGAGAAAATAATGAAAAGTTTCACTAGGCACCAAAAATCATTTTTTTTTTTTTTTAATTTTGAGCCCTTAGCGCCACGGATTAACATACTCCAATCGAGTTCAAACTTTGGCTATCGTAAAATCTGCAAAGACTCATCATCTTGTGGATTCCCGTTGACAAAATTTTGGAATTTTTTTTCCACATATCATCTGCGGTCACCCTAATGATGATGATGTATAAACTTTTTTACTTGGGTGTTCAATAAATCGTGCTATTACTTTACCATTTTATTTCAACTTGTAAAGGGTCCGCCATCTACCGTTTCTTTTTTTCAAACTAGTGCTTATTTCGGGAATGGTAACACTTAGCTCATGTCTGATTTGACAGATAATTAGTTTTATCTTTCCGCTGAACGAATATGTTCCGTATGTTCGTTATCTTGTGAAAAAAGTGAAAGAAACTTTCATCCTCATCGATAAACCAAAGCGTGAAAAGCCAAAAACAGTGCGTACACCCGAGAATATTGCTGCTGTGGCAGAAAGTGTGCGTGAAGCGCCATCAACATCAATTCACCGTCGTTCTCAACAATTGAACATTTCGGAGACATCATTGATACAAATTTTGCATAAAGACCTTGGTATGACGCCATACAAAGTCCAATTGGTTCAGGAGTTCAAAAAAAAAAGTTATTTGGCGGACCCTTTATAATCTACAGATTAATACAGTTAATAAAAAAAAAAACATTCTCATGTTTGAATTTTTATATCGATTTTAGTGTCTCATAAATAAAAATGTGTTTTTTTTTTTTTTTTTCTTGTGTGCATCAACTTTTTATTTTGTCACACAATTGTAACACTCATTATAAATGCAAGTGAGAACTCAGTCAGTCATTTAGTCAGTCAATTTAATGTTTTTTTTTTTTTTTTTTTTTTTTCAATTACTTGTATGTCTACGAATAAAATTCGCACATATAATACTGAAAATGAAACTGAAATAATAGATTTTGATAAAGAGTACACAAAAATGCCAAAAAAAAAAAAAACAACATTAGCAACAGCAGCTGTAACAAACAGTCAGTAGCTTTGGCAGCAACAACTAGCCAAACAAACATTCAAATACAGTCGATTAGTCGTCAGTCGCACAGTAGAAACAGTAGAAAAACACGCAGACAAACAGCCTTTATGTGGTCTTATGGGTCAAGGTGGTTTGGCTTACTATACAAAAATTAAAATCAAAATGAAATGATAGAAAATAAATAGCAACGACAAAATAGAAATGTAAAAAAAAAAACACTTACATATCTATCTAACACTTTGTTAAAACAAATAACTTAAAGAAAATTTGCAACAAAAAAAAAAATCCCCCTCCCCTTAACAAGTTACTGCAATCCATATTTAGGTTAAGAAATGCAATGTATATTACAATTTTTATTCTTATTCGGTAAAATGTCATCGTTTTGAATATTATTTTTGTAGTCTGCTGTGTCTGTGTACCTGGTGACGTATACGTAATATTAAATAAATAAAAATAAACAAAGTGTGAAATATGGAAATTGTTCATTTTAGTTCATACACACAGAAAAAAATTTAGATTTTTTGCCAACTGAAATTTGGTTACTATGACGCAAATTCCGTTATTACGAATTTAAGACGATTGGCACAACTAAACATTAGTTTTCACAACCAAAGTTTGGCTAATTTAACTACATTTATTATAAGTTTTTTTTTTTTTTTTTTTTTTTTTTTACAATCTATTTTACAATATTAAGTAAATTATATAAAAAGGGGGTAATTAACGTACGTTATTAGGTTTCAGTAAACCTAATAACCTTATAAAATGTGAACTATTTACATTATTTACATATTTACAATATTATTTTCTATATGGCAAATCTAATACATGGAATCTTTTTAGTCTTTTAATCTCTTCTGAGTCGTCCAATAATGTAATAGCTAGGGTATTTGGATGGTTACTGAGCCTTTCTAGGTAACGAGAACTAAATCTGTTTATTTCGTTTTTTATGGTTTTTTTTTTTTATAATTTAACCAATACTCAGGGGATGCCCCTACTCATGCAGTGCATTGTATTGATCAGGAAAATAAGATATGGGAAGGAGGAAAGAGGGAGTAGTGTTTGTGGATATTTGATTTAAATTTTTCTAAATTGTAAGTAACAGGGAAGACTTCTGCGGGAAGTTTATTCCACATACGAATCGTTCGACTAAAAAACGAATTTTCTCTGTAATGCGTTGTGCGAAACACAGGACAATCAACTACAAACGGATGTGCTCTACTAGATAAGCGAGTATTACGAATAAAAACTCGGGCTCGTGGAATAAGTTCACTTATCTCAGATGAGCATCTCCCATGGTAATATCGATAGAAAAGTGTCACACAACCCACATTCCGACGATGCTCCAATGAATCAATAGAGTTGGATACACTACTGTCATTGATAAGCTTCACCGCCCTCCCCTGAACACGGCCCAGAAGCTTCAGAATAGACAATGGAGCCCCTGCCCATATATGAGAGTTGTATTCTATTTTTGGCCGGATATAGCTGGTATAAATAGTAAGGAGATCGGATGGAGAGTATATACCAAGGATTCGTTGTATCGTTGTAAAATTTCTACGTTAGAGTTACTTGTAGTTCCCCATAACTGTATACCATATGTCCAAACAGGTTTCAATATAGCGTTATAGATTTTGATTTTGTTTTCAAGGCTGAGTTCAGACTTTGGTCCTAACAGCAATACAACTTTTTCGTTTTTATATTTAAATATTCTCTTTTTTTTTTGATGTGATCTTTTCATGTTAGTCTTCTATCCAGATTCATTCCTAAGTATTTGACACTATTGGTTTCAGGTATTTGGGATCCATTTATATAAACCGGCGAACAATCGTTTTTTCTCAAAGTAAATGTAATATGTACTGATTTTTCAGTATTAACTACAATTTTCCATTTTTTAGCCATATATCTAGCATATCTAGTTCTCGTTGTATTTTTGTTGAAGCTACAATAGGAGATTCATCTGACGATATTACAGCTGTGTCATCAGCATATGTTGCAATTGTTACATCTTCAGTTAGAGGCATATCTGATGTAAAATTTGTATATAAGATCGATTTTGTAAGCCAACATAGATGTTTGGGTATTATCATTGATAACAGGCTTAGTTATGAGTCTCATTTTGAATCTGTACATCGTAGGGTTTCTTGTACTTTACGTAGAATATATTCCACGAATATCTTTCTGCCTTTTCAGGTTAAATGTAGACTAGCTCATGCACTTCTTATGCCGCAGATCTTATATGGACTTGAGCTGGTATCAGGGACCATTGCCTCGAACTTAAAGATATTGGAGCGAGTTGTTAATGCTGTGGTTCGGTATGTGTTTAATATCCGTAGACGTGAACATATTTCTGAATTTGTGAAGAAATTCTTAGGATGCCACTTTGATAAATTCGTTAAGTACCGTAATATTCTCCTATTTCATCGCATTATTAAAGTGGCATACCTGTCCTGTTATGTAAAGAATTTACTTTTTCGCGGTCTACTAGGAATAAGCAAATTATAATACCTAGAATCAGGTGTTCTGTGTTTGAGAGGTCTTTTATTGTAAGGGTGGCTCGCTGCTGGAATCGTTTACCGCATGAATTGCGTATCTTTTCGCAATCTAATAATGTGTTTCGCCTTAAGCTTATGAAGCACTTCTCAAGTTTATTGCGATAGATTTTTATGTTTTCTGTACAGTAGCTGTTAAATTATCTTGGGACTTGCTTCTATGATTCTTATTGCTGGATATGAGTTGTGAAAATTACCGGATTATAATTACTTAACTGAATCTCTTTTTAATAGTACTTTTTATAATTTGTTACGGCTGGGGAGCCAATAAGTTAAATTGATGGGTGCAGTTATTTATGCATGATTTATATTTACATAAGTTATTTGTATAGATTAGGTTAAGTATTATACTCAGGATTGTATTGCTATGTAATACGTTTTTGGCTTTAATGGCTTTGTATTACAATATGGATTAATAAATAAATAATAAATAAATAAATATAGGATGGGACCTAGAACACTGCCCTGAGGTACACCTGATTTTATATGACAAATTTTAGAAAATTCATCCTTTACTTTTACATAAAACTTTCTGTTATGTAAATACGATTTAAGTATTAAATACATTGTTGTTGGTAAAAAAGATTTAAGTTTGAACAAGAGACCTTGGTGCCAAACCCTATCAAATGCCAGTTTAACATCTAAAAAGACAGCGGAGCTATATAATTTTCTTTCAAAAGAGTCAGTAATTATATCAACTACTCTATGGATTTGTTCTGGAGTCCCATGTTGAGGCCGAAAATCCGAACTGGTGTTCCGGAATTATGGTTTCTTTTTCCAAATATGGCAACAACCGATATGACAACAATCGTTCAAACAATTTATAAAAGGTAGGCAGCAAACTAATAGGTCGGTACGAATTTATTTCATTTTCTGGCAACTAAACATTAGTTTTCACAACAAAGTTTGGCTAATTTAATTAAATTTTAGTTGCAACACACAAAATATTTAGAAATCTAAAGTAAATATCGTTGTACTATCTTAATTTATAAGTTCTTACCATATATGCACTAAGGATATTAGGTAGGTAAAGATGACAGCAATTGTAGTCAAAAACAAATGAAATTTCATTTGAAGAAAGGACGACTAACATTTCATTAAATTCAACTAACATTTGTCATTTGTTTTTACAGTTAAAAAAAATTAACCACATACACTCACAAGAACTTTTCCATAAAAAAACAACAGTTATTTAAAAATTTAATCGGTAAAGTTGTTTCAATGGAATATACACTTAAATTACCAAAGAAATATATTTTTTTACTTTCTGTCTGTTGTTCAATAAACAAAATAAACAAAAAAACAACGAACTTTCGGTAATAGTTAAAATATACATATTCTATTAAGACCACAGTTGTTATATTATATTGAGTATAGAAATAAACAAAAACAATCTATTGTTTTTATGGATTTTGTCAATTAATTTTTTCAACAGTTGAAAATAAACTAAAAAATACAATTGTTTTAAACGAGAAGTAAGTAGTAATGTTTTAAACTGATTTTCAGTTAATTTAATGTGTATATTCAGTAGTCTTTACGGAAAAAATATTGTGAGTGTATGATAGTAAAAATTAACTACATATGATAGTAAAAAATAAACAAACACTTATTTTTTTTATTTTTTTTACAAATAGCAAATAAAGTCGTTATGAATGTAAAATCATAAAACAGTCATTTGATGTGGTTTGTTTTTTTAACTGAACTACAAGGTTAGTAAAAAATTAAATTTGTTCTACAAATGACAAAGCAAAAATTCCCTAAGTGTATAAACTTTTCAATTCGGTTGGCACTTTATTTCTCCATGTGTAGTAATAAATGTTTTAAAATACTACTTTGATAGTTTTATGAGCAAACAAAGAAATATGCAAAAAAAGGGTTACGAATAAACTTATTCGAAAGTACGAAAATGTGTAGTACAGTGGAACTCGGTTATAACGAACAGTGATTATAAAGAACTGTTTTTAAAATAGACCAATTTTCTGGTTCTAACGCATTTACTAACATATTTCATACAATATAATACGGTTATAACGAACATCGAACTAATTTTTTGGACCCTTTTACGAATTTTCATACAAATTTTTACGCTTATAACGAACACAAAAAAAATCGAGATTCTAAAATTAAAATTCTGCTGCGAATCTTACAAATTTTATCTATTTTATAAGAACTTTACCGAAAAGAACTAAAAACTACACTCTAATTAATTTCTGTTGAATTTTACCCAACTTATAGTAGGAAACTATACTCCTATTATAAGTTGGGTAAATTTACTCTATGTGTGTAAATTGGTACAAACAAAATGTGTACAAAAATGTATAGCAAGATTGTTTGTTACACATAATGTGTGCAAATTTACTTAAAATGTGCGTATAAGTTTTTAGTATTTACATAGAAGCATTTTCCCTTCTCCGAATCCTCTTTTAGACCTGACAAAAAAACAAAAATATGTGGGTTGTTTTCAATTTACAAAATAAAATATTTTTTTCAATTCTTTTTCTTTACTATTTTCTATTTTGACAATTACTACTGTTTGTAGGTAAAAATGTTTTTACATTCAAAAACATTTTTGCCAACATGCAGATTACTACCATTTCTGTGTATTTTTCCTACTGTATGTAGGTAAAATTTTTTATACATTTAAAAACATATTTCCTATTGTTTGAGTGTATGTTTGCAGACGTAAATGTGTAAATTAATTATTTAAGCATTTTGTGTGTATATTTTCTAATTTTATGTAATTTTACACAAAATTTTACTCAATTTATAGCAGTAAATTTACATGCATTTCTTAGAGTGTATATGAAACATAATTTAATGGAAGAACTGTTTTAGAATTACAAACCAAAATTGTAAAATTAGATGAATTTAAAAACGAAATCCTGAAATTTTAATAATTTTTTGGAACATGGTTAACTCGCTTTTAGCGAACTTCGCTTACAACGAACTAAATTATCCGGTCCCCGAGAGTTCGTTATAACCGTACTCCACTGTAATAGATGGACAATTTTAACAGCGGTGGGCGAGATTATTTTTTATTTAAATATAGGGGAAAATATTAATTTAATATTTATTACCGACAATGTTATTAAAATTGACAAATTGGTTTTATTATTTGAAAAATTTAAATATGTGACATAAACTATATGGAGGATTTCATTATGTTCAAAAAAATTAATTTTAATTGTAGTAAAAATTAATTGTAAAAAAAATAAACAAATATTTACTTTTTTTTTTTTTAATAACAAAAAACGACTGTAAAAAATTAATGTAAAATCATAAAACAGTCATTTGATGTGGTTTGTTTTTTTTTTTAATGAACTACAAGGTTAGTAAAAAATGTAATTTGTTCTACAAATGACTGACATTTACATTAAAAATAAAGAAACTGTATTACAATCCAAACAACTACATATTTTTAATGCAGAAGTTCCCTGAGTGCATAAAAAACAGACTTATAGTTGGCACAACTATAAGAATTATTATTACAAGTTTACAATGATTACTGGCAACACCTCTCCGAAATTATATAATAACATGATTGAAGTTAGTGAGGGGAATATGATAATACCCAGTAAAAATTTTTCGTGTTTTTAGACGCAGGATAAAACAAATGCGCTGATGTAAGTGCTTACTATTATATAATATTGAGAAGCAGCAAAAGAAACAAATAATTTTCGTATAAAAATAAACAAACAAAAATTTTGAGCTTCCTGTTTCCCTAACAAGAATGCAGGTTGTAAGCAGCTTACCCTAATCCCTTTTAAGGATGCAGGTTGTAATGCAGAAGGTTTCATATCGTGTATTGTAAACGATCTTTAAAAATTTTCCCGAGTGATTTCCGATTGTGTTTGGTCTTTTTGAGTATGAAATAAAAAATAAGTAGTCGTTTACCTGTTTCTGTAGGAGCTAGCACGTGGAGCGGTTAAAAAAATAAAATAATTATATTATATGTCAAAAATTTTAACAACAAAAAACTAATATCTGTAGAATTGTATGTAAAATTATGTATATAACTTTTAATCGTAATAATGTAGACATGAAATATGTTTTTACTGAAACCCATGAAATCACTGCTTTTTATAAGCGCTGAAATCCACGCTTATTTTGTCCAAAAGTAATGCTTCCAAGTGGGAATTCGCCATAAAAAAAATCATAGCATATGTAAGCAGGTTTGTAAGGGATTCTTTTCGGCTTACTCCCTTACAAACCTGCTTGCATGTAATCATCATTTTTTACTGTGTAAATACAATATATGGTTGTAGACAGAGAATAGTATGGTAACCGAAAAGGGAGAGAGATTTTTACTAGAACATGATTAAAGCAACCACATCATTGGTGATTTATGATTGATATAATAATAATTTTATTGAAACAACCATTTGGTGCTGTAGGAAACATAGTTGTGTGGCCGCAATCATATTGCTACCATATTTATTCTCTGAGTGCATATAAAAAAGTGTCTATACAACCCACAACAATGACAGATAGAATGAGGTGCTTGCTACCTTAAGCAAAAATTTTATACGCAATGACCATCTTTGGGAACTCTCCAATAAAAAAAATATAATTTAATGTATTAAAAGTTACATACACTCACTGACAAAGTTTCATTAAAAACTGGTTTCATGAAAATTTAAAAGCTTTTCATTGATTTTAAGAAGATTTTCTTTTATTTTGTAAAAAAAAATTTTATTGATTTGCTTAAAATATTTATTATTTTTCGGCCAACAAAATTCTCTCTGTGTAGAATGATACAATATAGAAAGTTTTAACGTTGTTTTAAAATGTTACTAACTTAGCAACAAATTACATACTACACTGAGAGAATTTTCTGCATGATATTATTGAATAAAGAAGATTCATTACAAATTAATTTTTTTGAAAGGTTGAAGCTTTTCATTAATTAAAGAAAATTACCGTTTATTTTGTAAAGAAAAGTTTTATTGATTTAATGAACAATTTCATTATTTTTTCGCCGAACAAAATTCTCTCTGTGTAGCAACTTTAAATTCACAACAACAACAAAAAACATCAAAACCCATTGCCATATTTGATGTTATTATTCAACAACACACCACATTGCACTTATAGCACATTGTCGTCAGTCACATCATACGTGCATCAAATAAAAAACAAAATAAGGGTATTCATGTCAGATATTTTGGTATTGTAATTATATAAAAGTGTAAAATTTAAAAAAAAAGCACAACAACAAACAAATAGAAAATAATTTCACACAAATGTTGTAAAATTGTCTGGGTCAAGGCAATTGCGAAATAGTCAAGATAAAAATTACTCTAAACATATGTTTTGTGTAATATTTTATAGCGTTGCCAACATTGAAAAATTTTACAATTAGTACATACAATTTTAAATAGAAAATACATATAAATATTAAGCAAAAAATTAATTCTGAAACTAAAAACATTAAAATAGAAGCAACAAAATTTAAATAAAAGAACACTTTGAAAAAGTTGAGCAATGGTGAAGTACTGATAATACTTCATTTTTTGTCTGGTAATCCATATTTTAAGGTATCAAAAAATATGGCTTCTCTTGGAAATGTAATATTGAATTGTCCCGAATAAAAAAATGTGTTTTATGTTTTTCCAGTTTAAAATATATTATATATATATTGTCATGCATTGTCATATCTAATTATATGTTTCTTATGTAGTAACATACAGTACGATATATTTTAATATTTTAACCTTTACAAAATTAAATATTAAACATATATGCTATACATAATATGATATGGTTGATCTAATACATAACATAATATGTAATCATACTCTCTTACAAAAAATTTGTTTGTGTGTGACATAAGATATGCTTATATATGGTACCATATGTATAATACAACTTAAGATGTAATTATATATGGTATTTAATGATGTAAGATATAATTATTAGAGTTCGTCACGAAAATTTGATTGTTTTTTTGCAGTTTTTGCATCA
>JAEKOY010000839.1:0-17945 GCA_021234595.1 Delia radicum | reverse complement strand
ACAAAAATAATTAGTTAAGCAGAATTGCACCCGTTTAAGAGCTTTTTGTACTAACTTTTTATGAGTGTACATTAACTTGTTTTATATTTAGTTTACTTTAGACACGTTTACAACAATAAAGAATTTAAAATAAATTTCTTGAAGTATTTTTTTACATCAGTTATTAATATTGAATTATCTAGCAAAAACGTGCTTTCATTTATGTTGGCAAGTATTAGCCAGACTAAATAGAACAATTTAAACAAGTAAAAGAAAATGTAATATTGAAAATATGTAAAGAAAAAAAAAGTTAAAAGAAAAACCTATTATTAAAATTTCTGAAGTTATGATGAGAGCCTGTTTTTATAAAGGGTGTCCCAAGAAGAGCGCAATTTTTAAATTTTAAATAAAACACAGATATTTAAAAAAAATCGTGAAACTTTATTATATCGTAAAGTAGACAGAATGAGGTTATGTATGGAACAATATATCGTGCAGATGGCCGCCGCGGCTTTGCTGGCATGCACGCGATCTTTTAATGAAATTTTCAATGACCGTTTTGCATGAATGCTGCGGTATTTCATTAATGCAGCGTCCAATTTCCTCTTTTAAGGCTTGAGTCGTCGTCGGCTTATTCGCGTAAACCATCGACTTCAAAAAACCCCAAAGAAAAAAATCTAGTGGTGTTAAATCGCACGATCTAGGCGGCCAATTCTGATCTCCAAAACGCGAATAACACGACCGGGAAATGACTGATGCAGCAATTGAATTGTTTCTCTGGCTGTATGACATGTGGCGCCGTCTTGTTGGAACCACATGCCCTCCACATTCATTTCTTCAATTCTAGGCAAGAAAAAACTGGTTATCATTTCACGATACCGAACACCATTGACTGTTTTGCGCTTGACCTGCCTCATTTTCATAAAAAAAAGGTCCAATGATTCCTCCAGCCCAAAAACCACACCACACAGTGACACGTTGAGGATGCATTTGCTTCTCGTGACTCACTCGAGGATTTTCCTCACCCCAAATGCGACAATTCTGCCTATGACGAAGCCATCAAGATGAAAATGGGCCTCGTTACTGAAGATGATTTTATCGGCAAAATCAGCATTTTCATGTTGTCTCTCCAATACCCAATTAACGAAATCCCTTCGCTGTCCATGGTCAGCTGGCTCCATTTTTACTAACCTCGTACCTTCTACTAGCAAACAATAACAATTGTTCAAATGTCAAACAATGACACTTCGAATGTTGCCAGATTTAAAAATTGCGTTCTTCTTGGGACACCCTTTATAACAACATAATATTTAGAAAAATAAAATAAAATGAGTTGAATTCTTATTAAAAACAATTTTAGAAATTAATTGTAAAACTGAAATAAGAAAATTTATTGCAGTCTACTTTTTTTATTCTTTATCTATAATGGAAAATTTATTAAATAAGTCATACCACAGGATTATGATTTGTTTGTCGCCTTTCGACAGTAGCAGTCGTAATCATTGTGTTGTGTGTGTAAGTTAATTAAATGTTAAAATTTTTATTGCTATTGAATTGTTTGCGGTTGTTCGAATAGATATTGTTGTGTGAATAGATATTTATTGTTGCTTTAATTAAATAACATTCATTGTACTTTTACAATATTTTTATTATGTTTCATCTATTGTTATCATAACTTATTCTTCAGATTGAAATTATATAAGAAGCATATCCTTATTTGAGACTTTTGACCTAGCTTAAGATGATATAACTAGTGCAGAGAGTGTAACTCAAAGTAGTTTGTAGACTAGAAATATTATTTAAAATAAATGGTAAATAACTTAAAAAGCGGCCCATGTACTTTTTATTTAAAGTCGATGTTATATATATTTTTGAATATTTTTGAACAACTGACAAATTAGTAAGAACAAATTCATATTATTTCCACTACAGATTCGGTTAAAAATAAATGATTAATTTAGTTATTTGAAATTGCTTCATAATTTTTGTTATTGTTAGTTTTTTTAACTACACTGAAATAAAAAGTTAGCAAAATAAATTGTTAAATGCTTCATATCCCAACATTAGCACAAACGTATTTTCTAGTAAACATATTTTATATTCTCTATTTTCAAATATTACAACATATTTAAATAATTTTTTAATCCGAACAAACATTTTAAGTAATTTGATTTTTCCTAGTTGACAGTTAAGTTTTTTTTTATAACTATAACACTTTTAAAATCAAAAATATTATTAAAATGTCAGAGGATAATAAAAATAAATTCTAAACTTGTAAGATGAAGCTTATATTGATGGATTTTCTGTGGTTGATTGATATATATACCTGAATTCTTATGGGTGGTTTCATTAGAATGTGGCTGAAGATAACCTGGTAGCTTGGGTCGGGGAAATTCGTAACCATGGATGAGACATGGGTCCACCACTTCACACCTCGAATGGGAGAATAGTGATTTCAATCTGAAGATAAGGTCTTGGCGTCTCTTTTTTGGGATACGCGTGGGATAATTTTTATTGATTGCCATCAAAAAGGAAATCCAATCAACGGCGAGGTAAGTGACAAAATTAAGGAAAAAAGGCCGCATTTGTCGAAAAATAAATTGTTTTTTCATCAAGGAAATGCACCAGTTCACATATCAAGTAATGCGATGGCTAAAATCAATGAACTTAAGTTCCAATTGCTTCATAACGCGTCCTACTCGCCAGATTTAGCTGTCTGGTATTATTTTCTATTTCCAAACTTTAAAATGACTCAGTGGTAAAAGATTTGCCAACAATGAAGAGGTGGAGCCTGCGGTTGATGGCTATTTTAAGGAGCTTAACAGATCTTACTATAAACAGGGGTATCAAAGCTATTGTATATCGCTGGAAAAATTGTATCGAGCTAGAAGGAGATTATTATGAGCAATAAAGAAAATTTTTCCCAAATTTATTGCATTTTTTTTTTTTTTTGTTAGGGCGGCTAATTTTTGGACCACCTCGTAGATGAACATATATTACAACAATAATTGCATTTTGTCTAAGTCAACGATATATAAGTTAATATATAATAACATATGAACTCACATAATAAAATTAATATCATATATGTGGGTGTAATGGATAGCGCGTTGGACTGTTACACGGATGGTCCCGGGTTCGATTCCCGTTGACGACAACATCAAATTTAGAAAAATAGTATGTATGAGTTTTCTATCACTTATATGTATCGCTACACCCACCTCCGGTGTTCCCATAGCACTTAACCCCACCAAAGTAAAATAATGAATCAGGGCTATGAAACAAAAAGCTTCAATAAATTCGCTAACTCTACATCAGGTGGCGAGCAACAACTGTTCTAAGACTTATTAACTCGCGCAATTACAATGCAAAGCCATGTTTGAAGCCCTTCATCTGTCACCACCTTTCATCTCACCACTATCCCCTTTCAAAAGAAAGCAAACACATTAATTAATAGGAAGAATTTCCTGAGTGTTGCTTCTCTTTTTAAAAAAAAAAAATATTTTGCAAATATTTCAATGCATGATATCACACATTACCATATATAAACTTTTGTTTGCATGCTTGAACCCATATATGCTTCCACATATATCATACATCTTCATATATATGCAACAATGAACATATATTGTTGCATTACTCATACATGGAATCATGCAAGTTCATATACTACCATATATTATCATTCTCACCTGGGATATGAAACAATATTTTATATATATTTTAATACATGATATCATACATTTTATATACTTTGTGTTTGCATGTATAAACCCATATATCGTCAGCTGAAATGCAAAACCACGTAACTAACATCTTTACTATTTTACAGGAGAAACAAATTCGTATTTTCTTCAACAAAACAGGTAACTAAAATTAAAGTTTTTTAAGTTTCAAAGAAAATTTTGGGAGGGTAGGGGAGGGGAGGGAGGGGAGCGTAGTAGCACAATCCACCAGTGCAATATAAAATTCAAAAACCTACTATGAATTAATAAAATTCAACAAGTATGTAGTTACGTGCTTTTGGTTTATGTAGTACTTGCACTTGTAGTTACGTGTTTTCGATTTTCGCTAATAATATGTGTAATTTTTATTATATGACAGTAAAAATTGAAGAAGACTTGGACCTCGTTGATATGCTACATAATCAATCAGAACCCCGATTTTTTATGTTTTGTTAGTTACGTGGTTTTGCATTTCAGCTAACGATATGCTTCCATACATGGCAAATATCTTCATATATGCTGATATATGAAACAATATATGCACATGCATGGAATCATGGCTGTTCATATATTACCATATATTATCATCTTCACATGGGTATATTAAAAAAATTAGTATTATAAACAAAAAGTACTTTTTCGATGTATTATTTGAGAGCCCTGGAAGTATAAATTTCGATATAAAAGGCTAACAATTCAATATGTTTCTAGTAATAAAAGCTAAACAAAACAAAATATATTACCAATACTATTATACCAGAGTACAGCACCTAAAAATCTCTCTCCAATAAAAAATTTTTGAATAAATTAAAACAGAGAAATCTTACCATCGGGAAATATTTAATTTTGAATTATGCAGACCATATCTGCTATTCCACGATGTAAATTTTTTATAAGGAATTACTTGCAAAAATATAACTCCTGTCAACTAACAGTTTCTATTTTCACCAATTAAAACTTTGTCTGGTGAAAATTAAAAACAATTTTAGTCTGAAGGAAAAATAAATAACAAATAATTTATTATTATTAGTTAATAATCATATAATTACAATCATATACTATTACCCTAACCGATCACTAGCTACTATGGCCTCGGCGAGTTGTAGCGAAAACCCACGACCCCCGCACTGATAAGCCAGCACGCTACCAACTAGCCTACCGGGGCGCACAACAAATAATTTTAAAGTTCCTAGTTGTGTCAAAAAACTTTCAAAATTTTGTTTAATACTATTTCGAAAATATAAGCCATTGACTATCTACTTTTTAATAAAAGTTCAACTGATAAGAGAAAAACTTAAAAAATATTTTGTTCGACTACATAATAAACTGCACCTGTTCGGAATTTTTTTTGAAATTTTGCTTAAGATTCCGTTAAGAAAAAACTAATTTTATTATTATTTTTTTTTTTAATTTATTTTAATATACAATAAATTACAAAAAAAAAGACCCAAAGTATAAAAAATCATCAGCAAACCTTTTAGGATGATAAAAAAAAAAAACACAAAACTGTTTTTAATATGAGCAAATTAACGAATTTTGAATTAAGAAAATCATATTAAAAAAAAAAAACTAAAAAACTCAAAAAGAGAATAGGACGAATAAAAAGCAAAAAAAAATATATATATATATATGCCAGGCAATCAAATAAAAATAAAATTTAAAAAACTTGTATTGCAGGTACATAATTAACCCTTTAGTGATGTAATTACAAAAAATTACACTAAAATCAATCACTCTTTAAACAGGATGAAACCTCATTCACAAAACATATCCTAAAGGCTTCTTTGTAGCTAAAATAATTCAAAATTTTGAATCTTTGGTATAACTTAATTTCAAAATTTGAAAGTAATTTCACATAAAGTACAGCTTTATGGCTGCATATTTCCTCAAAGGGTTAAAAATTCAACCAAAAAATAAATTAAACAACAAAGCATTAAGCAATCATATAGTATAAGGCTTTAAGGCGTCGTTCTTCATAACTAACCCGATGAAAAAAGTTCCGATATATGTATATATAATCATATATAGTCGTATATATAATTAATTATTACATCATATAATAGCTGATCCGAAATCCCCATGAGATCCCATGCGTTCTAATCTGATATAATTTTATCCTAAAATGGGTCTATCTAATCAGATCCGATGATATATATTATAAAACTTTTAAAACAAATTGCTGAAATTGATGGTAAAAAACTATGTTATGCTTAAAAGAATAAGCTAAATAATAAATTTAATTTAAAATACTAAATTATTTTGACATATTTGAAGTTTTTATTAAGATTCTATTACAGTGCGCTAAAATTTTGACACATTATATATTATAGATAACGTGACCCTATTGCAATTTGCTTTTCTTCAATTTTCTTCAAAGTAAAAGAAATAAGTAAGTATCTGCATTTCTAAATTTTCATAAAATTGTGTTTTTAAATGACAAAAATTATAATTTTCTTATCAGTTGTTAACGAGATATTCAAACAACAAAATACAGATAAGTAGTGCGCTATAATTTTGAGCAGTGCTATATGTTTATATATATATTATATCGGGTGATTCATCATAAGGTTTGATTTATAATGTAAAATAAAACACACAAACTTGAAGGTGAACTTAAAATTTTTATTATCTGTTAAAGAAGAATTGATGTCATTAACTGTTTGAAATTATATCATGTAAATGTTGGCCATGACTACGTATGTGGTTGTCCATTCGGGAGGTGCAATTTTGGGCAACTCCTTCGAGCATAGCGACTGGTATCTGGCGAATAACAACAGTAGTGTTGGTTTCCAAAGCGTCAATCGTAGCTGGCTTATTTCTGAAGACCTCAGACTTAACATATCCCAGAGAAAATAGTCCAAAGGTTGGATATCGCACGATCTAGGTGGCCAATTTACCTCAGCAAAACGTGAAATTAAGTACTCACCAAAATGATTTCTCAACAAGGTCATTGTTTCACGCGCTGTATGGCTCGTAGCGCCGTCTTGTTGAAACCAGAGCTCACCGAAACCATGCGGTTGAACTTCAAGATGCACATAGTGCGATAACGGTTACCAATAACGGTAACATTCTGATTTTCCTCATTTTTTGAAGAAATATTGACCAATGATTCCATACCGTTGTTTTAAATGGGTATAATGGTAGCTCTTGGTACTCTTTGGGTTGTTCATCAGCCGTGTCATCAGGTGTTGCCAATAGTGGTTTCAGTAGGTCGATTATGTGCACCGTAGGTTCCTCGAATCTCACGCAAAACATTTCACACAGAACGCTGATTTTCGTAATACAGCTAAACAATTGGTGACGCTGTTGAGGGGTGATTCTTTTCATAATGACATGCCAAAGTATACTGAACAAAAATGATAAAGCAGTTGGATATGAGTCACGCGTGATCTGCAAAAAAAAGCATGTTGAAAACCAAACCTCATAATGAGTCACCCTTTATATATATTATATAAAGGGTCCGCCATCTAACGTTTTTTTCAACTAGTGCTTATTTCGTGAATGGTAACACTTAGCTCATGTCTAATTTGACAGATAATTAGTTTTATCCTTCGAATATGAATATGGTCCGTATGTTCGTTATCTTGTTAAAAAAGTGAGAGAAACTGGCATCCTCATCGATAAACCAAAGCGTGAAAAGCCAAAAACAGTGCGTACACCGAGAACATTGCTGCTGTGGCAGAAAGTGTGCGTGAAGCGCCATCAACATCAATTCACTGTCGTTCTCAACAATTGAACATTTCGGAGACATCATTGAGACGAATTTTGCATAAAGACCTTGGTATGACGCCATACAAAGTCCAGTTATTTGGCGGACACTTTTTATATTATCAAGAAGACAACTTAGCTTTTCACTTGTTTTATGTTTATTTCTTTACTTGGTTTTTTTCTATTTTTTTGAGTATTAAACTAGCTTCTTCTTAAGATTTTTGAGCTTTTAATTTCTTTTTTAAGATTTGCTGACTCAAAGTTCTTTTAAGCTTGATACACATGCTATTCACCTCTATCCACCGATATCTACTGTTTGCCAATGTTTTGTCATTTTCACAAGAGAATTTACAATAATTTGGCAATTCGTAACAACATTAATGGAAAATAGTAGATATGTATGGATGGAGTGTGAATTGCTCTTATACTCATGAAATATTATTTATTATTTGTGCGCCCCGGTAGGCTAGTTGGTAGCGTGCTGGCTTATCAGTGCGAGGGTCGTGGGTTCGATTCCCACCGGAGGCACTGGTCTGTTTTCGCTACAACGAGCCGAAAGCCATAGTAGCTAGTGCTCTGTTAGGGTAATAGTATATAATTAGTAATTATATGATTATTAATTAATAAAATAAAAAATAAAAAAATATTATTTATTGCACCAACTTTGAACTTTTGATTTTAAGTGTAGCTTTTGTAATTATTTTCCTTTATTTTTTTTTTTGCAATAAATTTTTTTTTGGCGTTTACCTTTTTCGTGTTTTCTGACATTTATATATTATGTATGATAATATATGTGCTGACATATATTATCATACATAAAAGTGATAGAATTTGTTTATTTTTATTTATATATATTATATATATGATCTCATATTTGGGTATATCAAGTGTATATAATTAGATAAAAGAGATCGGCTTATATATAACATGAGATATAAAGATATACGAAAAAAATAAAAATAAATATGAAATGTAAATACATATCGTTACTATCAAGCTATATATAAAGACTATATTTAAACTTTTTCATCGGGTAGCAGCAACGGCTACAACAAATAAATGATATCAGTGAATTTGTAAATACTTTCATTTGAAAGGTCTCAAAATCAGTCCAACCAATATTAAAGCCAAGCTATATTGTACTCTGGGTGACTCTACTGCTGTGAAGATTTAATGTCAAGAAGTTATAAACATATCATAAAGGTGCTTGGTGTTGCCGGAAAGGAAATTAACTGTAGATTACGGTAATTTTCAAATGTTATTAGGACTCTTAGTAGAACAAAACTTCGGAAAAACTTAGTAGAACAAAACTCGGGAAATTTCAGTTTTTGTCAAAATGTAAATTTTTACTCTTGAATAAAACATTTATTAATACACATTGTCCAATAACTGTTTGGACTTAAATAGACTTTAAAAATAACAAAAAAAATACCACAAATATAATAAGAAAATCCAAAAATGGGATTTTTTTTACGTTGCACGTATGAATGTATATATGATTTCATTTTTATCTATATAAAGTATATATGATTAGATAAAGAGATCAACTTTTATATAACATAATATATCAAGATGTAAATGATATACAGCGTTGTATTAAAATTGTTCGTAAACATTAATATGAGACGTAAATATATATCGTTACTTATGTCCACATGTGTAATTGTATCAAGTTATATCAAGTTATATCAAGCTATATATGATTATATATAAACTTTTTCATCGGGTAGCAACAACAGCTACAACAATAACGTCAATAAAACGACAACAAAAACTTTTCGTAACCATTCACAAAATATATAAGGGAATGTTCCCTATAGTAGCTCGTTCCATTAAGTGGAGCTTTTTTTCGTGTTGTTGCATGATTATGTCAAAACTGTCATCTAATTAAATTTCCGTTATTACTATTTTAAAACAGATTGAACTTGAATGCAATAGCTTTTCTTGGTTTTATTGTGTCTCGTTGCAAAAAAACGCAACAAAACTGTAATTTTTCGAAAAAATTAAAAGTGAATAACAAACAAGTTTTAAATAATTTTCCATGTCGAATATTTGTAAACGGTAAGAATTTTATTCCTAACTTTAACTAAACAAATTGATTCCATAATCAAATACAATAAAACAAAAATGTGAAAAATTAAAGCTCCACAATATTTTCTAAATGGGACCTTTGATATATTCCTTGATTTTTTTTTTTTTTTGAAGTTTTAGTCTTTTTTAAATGGCTTACGTATCACCTTTCACTGTTCCTGTCTACTTTGGACAATATTTAAACATGTTTTAGAAGATAAACATAGGGTGCGGTTACCGCAATTAAAAAACTTATGATTACATATAAGGAGTGAGACCAGAAAAAAAACCAGGACACACATTTTCATTACAACTGCTTTTGTGTAAGACACTGAAGTTTTTTATTGTCAAGTTACCTTGCAGAAGGTTGTCAGATTATGTGCGCAATATTAAAGCGCTCGGCGCAGTATTTCGCTAAAAAATGCAGTTCAATGAACCAAAAGTGAGAAAGTAAAGCTAATTTTGACATCTTTATTGCATTAATTGATTGATTGCAGATCATTTCCAAAAAAATCAAATTACAATATTGAGAATTTGTTTTGTAGCCTTCATCAATGATTTAAAAAGAATCTTTATTATATTTTTTTTTACGAAAGTTAATTTCTTTTTTTTTTGGAAAAATTCTACTGTTGTTTTGCTTTCACTTTTTGTAAATTTGTAAACAAACTAATGATCCAATTTCGCTAATATTTTGTACACATAATCTGACGACTTTTTAAACATAACTTAAAAAAAAGTCCACTTTTTAACATAAAAATTATAAAAGTGAAAAAATATCTCTCTCCTTAGGAACCTCTTAAGTAGCTTTAAATGAGACATAAAGAGTTTAAAAAAAAAGTAAATAAATTTGAATTTAAAACAATTTTTTTGTCTTTAGGGAGTTTTTTAATTTAGGTCCACTTTAGGGTACATGTTCCCCATTGGGGACTTCTAAGTTGTTTTGAAAATTGTTACGTAATTTTTTTAAATTAGTTGCCACATAAAATGTTATATAGCCGAAAAGTGACCAACGCGTTAGCATACACTCAAAAATAAAAGTCAGTAAAGTCAGCAATATTTTTGCTGAGAGGATGCTTGCAGACAAATGGCTAATAAATTTGCTAAATTGGCTAAGTTCAGCAAAATTTTTGCTTTTACTAATATTTTTACTGATATTAGCAATTTTTCAAAATTGTTGCAAATATCAGGTATAGGGTCACATCAGGGAACAGTGCCTTATTAAAAAATAATATTTTAACTATATGAACAAAAAAAAAAAATTCCAACACTAACAACTTGAAAATTCAGCTCAAAATATGATGAAGGCAACATCATCGGCAAAAAAAAAAAAACACAAAATACTACCCAGAACAACAGCAGCAGCAAGCTTAGGCCAACAAAAAAATCGTGTTTTAAGCCAACTGGTGTTGAAAGCAATTTCAAAAATGATGAGTATGATCGAATGTTTCTTTTTTTTATAAAACAATTTAAGCAACCATCGACATTGGCTGTTGGTCCTCTTTATTGTTGTAGTTATTGCTGCTGCTGATGATGATGATGCTGTTATTCCCTCAGAAAACGGGCAGATTTTTATTAAGCAGACTTTTATGTAGAATTTTAAATAATAATTTACAAAAATACGTTTCCAATAAGCAGTTTATTTTATCGCTTATTAAAAATCAGTTTACTCTTTTGCTTGAAAATAAAAAGGTTTTATATTGCTTTTGATTTTGTTATTTAAAGATAAAATGCATAACTAAAATATAAACTTATTTGTTATATATACACTCAAAGAAATAAACCTGTGAAAATAGCAGAAAAAACTACTTAAAATTACGTTATAATAACATGGGCAGCGATTATCATGCAAACTAACCAACCACTTTTAGAATCACAGAATATGCAACCAAATTTCATCGATTTGTTCAGAAGTTTTGCATATGCTGATATAACTGCATATTTTGCTTTTAAGTTCATATTTTAGAAATTTTGTTTGCATATTTTTACAATTAAGATCTACAAACAAACCTTAACTTAACCAACTTGTAAACCTCTTGAGTAATAAATACGATTTTTTTTTTTTGAAAATTAATATATTTTTGGGATTTTAACGCATATTTCTGGTTTTGCAGTTTATAATTGCAAGTGAATATTTTGTATTTTTTAATGCATATATTTTTTGCGTTTATATACAATCAACTGCCAAATTACAGTTAAAATAACTACAATTTGAGTTGAAAATATGTACACTTCATTTACAGTTAAATCAACTGCAAGGTGTATTGTTAACTGTTAAAATTTAACTGTCGAATGTAGTAAAAACACTAACAAATGCAGTTAAAACTATTGTAAAAGTTTTATTAGTTTTTTGTTTTTTAAATTTATAACGAGCTTCCAAAATCTGTATATTTACAAAAATAAAGCAAATCAAACATATTAGCTAAATTGATACTAGTATTTCGATTTGTCTAAATATCTTATCAGAACCCGAAGTTTAAGAATCGTTACCGGAATAGGCAGATCTTTCCCAACAAAAAATAACCTAGATTTGGTAAGCAGTAACCACATTTAAATGCTTCCAAAATAGCGCTTTACCGCCTTGCATACTATAAAGCAATTAGGGAAGGCATTCTGTCGTGCTTCCCAGAATGCCTTCTTTGAAGCATTGAATAATGCTTACAATGAAGCAATAAAGTATGCATACCATGAAGCACTAATGTTGTCAACATACAAAAAGCGCTTCTTAGTGCCTAAGAAGGCATGAAATTATTGCTTCTAAGAGCACATGAAAGAAGCGCTTTAAAAGAGACATACCAAGTGGGACATCGCGAACAAAAAACATGCCTTCCTTATTTGCTTTGTAAGCGCTTCTTTATCAAATAATGCTTTCCGGAAGGGTAAGCACTATTTTTTGCTGGGTGAACAAAAACCTATTGATCATAAATGTTGCTGCATTCTTGTCTTCTTAGTAATCTAAACTTTGAAGACCAAAATGTTCTATTTATATTAAAATTTTGCTCAAGAATATTTTTAACAGTTTTATTAGGTTTTTGGTTTTATATACATCCAGATTATTTTTATATTATTTTAAATTTAATCATAAAAAAAGTTTGTTATAATTATTATTTAAAAAAATAAAAACTATGTTTTTTCGACCTATAATTCTGTTATGAAAATGAATTTATTCAAGTTCAAGGCCATACTCTATATTTCTTTATTAGGATATTGTCCTAACAAATAATCTATAGAGTTTTTTGTTTTCAATTTATTAATTGACTAGAAAAAGGAAACATACAAATTTGTTGATGGTTCCATTTCGGGGATTTTCTAGGTCCCCATCATATTACATATGTTATATTTACAAAAATGAAGTAAATCAAACACTTTTTTTTGGTTAAAGCTCTGCGTATTCTGGAGGCTCTAAGTCAAACTTTTGTGACGAACTCAAATTATTATTTCAACTTTTTTATACATTCATTCAAATAGGAGTTGTGTGGCTACATTTGTAGAAAAAAACAAAAAAAAAATTTAATAATTTCAAATAATTGAATCGAACATTTATTTTTGCTGATCTGTAGTTTGAATTTGAACATTTATTTTTAACTTATTTTTTTATTTGTTCTTACTGATTTATTAGTTATTTCAACAACATTTAAAAATAAATAATAAGAATTATTTAATTTAAATTAAAATAAGTAGACTGGATTTTAAGTGATTTATCATTTATATTAAATTACATTTTCAGATAATTTAAACTACAAACTGTTTTGGGTGTATGGGTGGGTTTGTTGAATCATAATGAAATTTACCGATTATTAAAAAAAAAAATAACATTTCCAAATATTAACACACAATATAAATACGATATAACATCA
This sequence comes from Delia radicum, assembly GCA_021234595.1. Taxonomy (NCBI): domain Eukaryota; kingdom Metazoa; phylum Arthropoda; class Insecta; order Diptera; family Anthomyiidae; genus Delia; species Delia radicum. Next base: position 4,609 of record JAEKOY010000839.1, on the reverse strand, counting down.
CTTAAATTGCTATTTATACTTCTCCTAAATACTATTAAAAATCACCCCAAATTGCTTACGAAAATTCGCATAATTAAAACAATTTGGAATTTTTTGCAAAAGATACGTTAATGCAATGTGTTTTTGTATATTTATTAAATAAAAGATATAATATTTGTTAAAACCAAACACGAACAAAAAAAAAAAAAAAAACACAAAATCATTGTTTTTTTTAAGAACTATAACAACCAAGGACTTTTTTTTTTTTTTTTTTTTATTAAAAAAACTTTATTTACAATCTATTTTAACAACATTTAGTAAATTTGATAATATAAAAGGATCATAACATACGTTATTAAACTTCAGCAAGTTTAATAAACTAATCTTAAAAATTTGATTTTATATTTTTACTATATATTTACAAGGTTGTATGATACATTATGTACATTATATACATTAAATATAAAATTTACAATACTATTGCCTATACGGCAGGTCTAATACTTCTTCCGTTTCGTCTAATAAAGAAATAGCTAAAGGATTACAATGATCACTTAGTCGATCTATGTATCGGGAACTAAACCTATTTATTTCATCTTTAACCCAAGGTACTTTAAGATCTTCATGAATTCTTTTATTAGTTACAAACCATGGAGCATCAGCTATACGCCGAAGGGTTTTAGATTGGTAACGTTGCAATATTTCTACGTTGGAGTTACTCGAAGTTCCCCATAGCTGAATGCCATACGTCCAAACTGGCTTTAAAATAGATTTATATAATCTTACTTTGTTTGAACGACTTAGATCTGAGTTTGGTCTTAATAACCAATACATTTCTTAGTTTTTTATATTAAGATGTTGCTTTTTTTACTTGTATATGTTTTTGCCACGTGAGTCTTCTATCCAGATGCATTCCTAAATATTTCACACTGTTCGTTTTCGGAATTTCAGTACCGTTGATATATAGTGAGGGCATTCTTCTCTTCTAAGTGTAAAAGTAACATGATTTGATTTTTCTGTGTTGATACAAATCTTCCATTTTCTAATCAGTCTTGAATTAGATTTAATTCCATTTGAACTAAGAAGGACGCTTCAACTTGTGATTCGTTGATGACATTATAGCAGTGTCATCAGCATAGGTTGCTACAGTAACATCATCCGTTAATGGCATATCTGAAGTGTAAATTGTATACAACACTGGACCTAGGACACTGCATTGTGGTACACCAGCATTAATTTGGCTTATTTTGGAATTTTCGTCGCCGACTTTTACATAAAAGGTTCGTTCTTTTAGGTAAGACTTAAAAAACAAATAGAATGGAGTTGGTAAAATAATTTTAAGCTTATACAAAAGCCCTTCATGCCATACCCTGTCAAAAGCCTGTTTCACATCTAAAAACACTGCGGAGCAGTACATTTTTCTTTCAAATGTGTCAGTAATAATATTTACAATACGATGACATTGTTCCGGTGTTCCATGCTTGTGACGAAAACCAAACTGATGATCTGGAATAATATTTTGTGTTTCTAAAACAGGAAGTAATCTTTGTGAAAATAAACGTTCGAAGATTTTGGAAAAAATTGGCAATAAGCTAATTGGCCTATATGATGAAACATCGTTCTCCGGTTTATTTGGCTTGGGGATCATAATGATCTCAGCACATTTCCATTGTGGTGTGAAAGTGTGATAATCTTAATATGGAGTTGTAGATAAGGGTAAGAAACAATATACATTTTTTTGAGAGCGATTTTGCTACCTTTGAGTCAATTTTATCATATCCTGGAGATTTAGAGTTGTTAAGCTTATTTATTTCGCTTTGGACTTCTCTCGGAGAGAATGGTTTTATTGGTAAATCCATTTGGCAGGGAGATTGTAAAAAGTTTAATATGTTGCTCTCATCGGTAGAATTTGTGAGTGGAAATGATTTAAATGTCTGTTCTAGGTGGTCAGAAAACAACTCAGATTTATTTTATCATTTCTACACCATATGCTATTTGGTCCTTTAATAGGAATGTTTCTTTTAGTAGATTTTTTGAGGTACCTTGTGACTTTCCATAGACTGAACTCACTATTATTGGTCGGATCCAAATTTCTTAAAAATGTTGACAGCTCTTCATTCTTTATTTCGTCGATACGCTTTTTGAGGAAGTTCGATGCCTTATTATAATTAGTTTTATCTCTCGGATTTCTACTCGATTGCCATATTCTTCTCAGCCTTCTTTTAATTTTTATTAATTCTCTTATTTCTGCTGATAAAACAACTTTGTGACCATTTTGGCGTGGTGTTTGTGGAGTAGAAATCATTGCAGCTTCATGAATAAGTTTTGTAATTTTTTTCAAACAGCACCATCAAGTTCATCACCTGACTTAATTGATATATTCAGTTCTAAATTGTTATCCATCCAATATCTGAAGGTATCAAGGTCGGTTTTTTGTAGATATTATTTTGCAGTTTTTTGATTCAATTTGCAAAGTAGTACTGTAGCTTAAAATTATGGGTGTGTGATCAGAATTGAGATCATCGCAATCAATTATGTCAAGTAAATGACTAGATATACCAAAAGAAACAAAAAAGTCTAGTAAGTCTGGTATTTTATTTGGATCACTGGGCCAATATGTTGGTTTACCTGTAGATATGGTCTTATAATGATGTTTATTAATACACTCGTAAAGTTTTTTTTCCTTTAGGATTAGCAAGCCTCGATCCCCACCAGGGATGCTTGGCATTAAAGTCCCCGCCAACAATAAATCTGGATTCCAAACTTATTAAAAAAATTTCATAATCTACTAGAGATAAGTTATGTCTGGGTGGAAAGTAGACCGAATAAACAGATATATATAAGTTATCACATTTGATTTTAATACCGCTTGCTTGAATTGATTCTTTAATTATTGGGTCTAATATTTCAAATTTTAAACAAGACTTTATCAAAACTGCAGAGCCAGCGTGTGCTTTTCCATCAGGATGATTGGCTTGAACAAGATCATAACCTCTGATATTAAAATATGTTTTATCTGTAAAATGTGTTTCAGAAATGAGTAAAATATCTATATAGTTATATTTAAGGAAAATTTCTATTTCCCTGGTATGATTGGAAGCACCATTGGCGTTCCATGTTGAAATTCTAAGATTTATTTGCATAATTTCAGCATTATTTGTGTCATCATATCGAAGAGTTTATCCATCATCCGTTCTAATCTCTCCATTAACCTATTTTCGGCACTATTTGTTAAATTTCCTGTAACTGCCTGTGCGTATGATGTATAGTCTCTTTCATTATGATTATTGGTTGGGTTATTTTGGGACGAGTTTAGTTGCGGGAATTCCTGAGAGTTTGTCGGCATTTGTTGGTTACTTGGTTGTCTTTGATTTCTTGTATCCGCAGCTCGCTTTTGATGTAACAATTGTTGGTAAATAGTACATCCCCTATAATTCGCTGTATGACTTTCTAAGCAGTGTACACATTTTGGTGGCGTTGTTAAGTTTTTGGTACAATTAGCAGTGGGGTGTTCTAATCCGCATTTAACACATCTAAATGTTTTCTTGCAATAAGATTTGGTATGCCCAAATTGCTGGCAACGATGACATTGTACCAAATCGTCTGTTTTTTTTGGGGGCTTCTATTGTAACAATCGCATTAGCTATGTGGCGTATATTAAAAACTTCCTTATTATTTGGGTTTGGGTCAAGATCTACGAAAAACATTGATAAAGGAAGCTTTGTAACACGACTTTTGACGTTAACTACAAATCTGACTTGGTGACCTAGCGATATTAATTCAGCTTTAATATCGGTAAATAATGTTGAAGGATGTAAACCTTTAATAACTACCCTATAAGCTCGCTCCAGTTTTAACTGATAAGTGTGATAACTAATAGATTTTGATTCAAATATGTAACAATTTTTCTAAAAGATTCTACTTTTTTTACCATTAATCTAATTTGATTATCTCTCATCGATTTGTAGCTAAAGTCAGCGCTAGGTATTTGTTTAGTAATATTTTTAATCATAATACTTATATCTAAGACATTGGGTATATAGATTGGTGGTGGCTTAGGAGTACTAACATTTTGTTCTTCAGCTGGTTCTGTTTCATCTTTAATCATATCTTGGCTTGGTCAACATCAAGTAACTGGAATTGGTTTGCTCTTGATGTACTAGGTTCCGAGGCATTAAACTTTTATGCTGATGCATATTGGGTGACCTTAGTCATCCGTCGTTGTTTGCATTAGTTCTGGTACTTGCTGCAATACCATCACTTTCGTCCACTATCATCTTCACTAAACTTATCATATTTGTATTTTGTTGTTTTAGCAAAAAAAAAAAAATGTGTTTAAAATATTGTTGTTTTTACTATAAAGGGATTACTAATCCTTTGTTTTTAGTTTTAATGTTTTGTTTGTTTTTTTTGTATGTTAAAGAAATATTTTTGTATAATCCACACTATACGTTTTTTCATGCTAATATTTTGTTGTTTAACAAAAAAAAATGTTTTTGTTTTTTTTTTAAATTGTTGCTTTTTTTAAGGGATTAACTAATCCCTTGTTGGTATGTCAAGAAAGAATAATTTGTGTAACAATCCGCACTATACGTCTATTCAAAGCCGCAGTTTATTAAAAACTGAACCA
>JAEKOY010000838.1:0-17961 GCA_021234595.1 Delia radicum | reverse complement strand
TGTATACAATTAGTGAGTAACTTAATTATTAATTATGGATGGTAACCGATTCGATGAGAGTATCGTCAAGGATAACGATATTTCGTTTTATTTCTTTAACGGTATTTGAGGGGAAATGATATTTCAGTTATTTCAGTGACGGTTTTTAGCGACAACGCTATTTTACTTATTTCGGTAACGATATTTTAGTTATTTCGGTAACGTTATTTTAGGGATAACGGTTTTTCACATATTTTGGTAATGGTATTTCAAGAGTAACCTTATTTTATTTATTCAAATGCACACCGATATTTTTAGATCCATTATGCCCGAATTCCAATGACTGGCTAGTTTATGATCAAACTTTAATATATCGGTAACGGTATCCTACGGTTAACGGTATTTCAATTATTTCGGTAACTGTGTCATATGGATAACGATAATCAGTTGAAATTGGTTTGAATCGATAACGGTCTTTTAGTTGTTTTGCCTGTCATCCCAGGTAGTAATGTATTTTTTCAAAAATGTTATTAAGCAAAATCCTATCCAAATACACCCCTGCCTGTATATGTGATGCATGCTTTTGATATAATTTTCTTTAAAAGTTTATTAGCTGTAAAAAGAAAACTTTTATTATTATAAGCAAGAGTTAAACTTTTTTATTAACAAATAATGGAAGTTCATAAACAATATTTATAACATTTATAAACTTTTACTTTGTAGCGAATACAATTGCCAACTTCCCATTTATAATATTAATTTTATCATTTTTCTTATAAAACAATAAGACTGCATGTATGAAAACTAGACTTTGTACCATACAGTAACCATTTTAAAGAGATGGAATATCGCTCACGTGCCTCTCGAAAAAAGTCAAGCTCTGCCCAACTACGTAACCAACATTTTCCGTTTAAAATGAGTTGAGTAGCAACATTTTCTGCAAAAAATGTGTCGAGTTGTAACATTTTGTTAAAAGCTTTTTCGTGGTAGGTTGCCATATTTTTTAAAAATAAACAAGTTGCGCTTGCCAGTTTCATCAAAAATTATTACGTGTTTTATTTATAACATAAAACCAATGACAAACCAAATTACAATTAAATAAATATGCCAAATGTTTTTTAGTATGTTTTGTTCGTAAAAAATTTTTTTTCAGTAGGGGAAAGACTTGCAGGTTGCCACCCTTATGTTTTTTCCCACAATTCATTCAAAAATCACCGTATTGTTGTCATATTTATGGGTTGGTAAGAGAAAATATCAATTTACAGTCCTGAGCTAGAAATAATTTGAGTTTGCAAAAAATAAAAATATTATTAACTATTTTTAAAAGTACCTAAAATCGACCACTTAAAAAAGGCTTGCAGGTTGCTGAAAAAGGAAAAAAATGCCAGTAAAGTATCTGATTTGGAAAATTTAAGAACAATTAGTAAATTTTATTTGCATACGGTGGCTGCGAACGTAGCTAAACTTGCGAAAATCAGCATAAAAATTTTAATTTGTAAAATGGCATGAATTCATTTCAATTCATCATCGGAATCACAGTTCGGGCATATGTAAACACTGCAGCGCATATTGGCACATTTCACGTGAACTGCTGGCTTGCATTAGTGGCTTCTTGGATATTTGAGATTAAGTTTTAGAGCAAACTAATATGACAACTGTTGTAAGTCAAAGATGCTAAAGTCATAATAGTGCTTGCCACGTATTCGACCGGTTCCTTCTCTTATTCTTCATTAAAAACCCTGCGGAAATAGACCAGTCACTAGTATAGTTACGTGATTAGGACTTTGAGTGTATAAACCTGTCCCAGTTTCGGTTCTGCTATATGAAAGTGACCGGTACTTTTAACATGTGCTTTTCATAGGAGGTGGCAATTGCTACATTTGGAGCGCCTTGTGACGTGGTGAGTAACCGTACCGACAGAAATGCATAAGCTACGGCACAAGTTAGAAGTAGGTACTGTTAATCATTTAGGATTAACGTGATATGCAACAGTACCAGTGGGAAAATAGTTATTACGTGACTGGTGTAGGTGTACGCATCGTAAAACTGGAGAACAATTTTGGATGGCAAACTAGTCGTATTAAGTCATATTAAGCGCAATGTGTGCTGTTACAGGGGTAGTTTGAATGGAATAGTTTTGCAAAGTACCACTGCACTGGCCTAAGGGGAACATGTCGCCGGGCATGCGAAAAGGAATTAGCAAGTAAACTGTCACTTTATTTTCAACGTGTGTAATATTATGTAAAGTATAATAAATTGCACGCCCGCGACCAGTTCCTGAAGTTACCCAAAAGATTAAGTCAAAGCACCTGGTCAAATAACTTTCAAAAAGGCACAACAAAAATCGATTTCAAAATAAGTTCATTTGTTCCATAGACAACAAAAGAATATAACATAAAATTCATAATAACAATTTAATTTTAAAATAGTATATAAACTGAACAGTTCTTTGTTCAGCTGCTCAAATACCCAAAGAAATTCTCAGCCAATTACTTACACATACAAAATCGTTACCAAAAAACTTTTAAAATATCCTAGCAAGATATTTTTGTAAGCCAATATGCGAACGATTTGCATTTTAATTTATATTCCTGCAAAATGTTTCAAGTTTTTGAATAAGTTGTGCAAAAAATCATTTACTGGTGATATATTTCTGGTTTTTTGCTAGAGATGTTTTATGTGTAAAACCGTCATTCACTCGAAAAATTGACATACAAATCGCCCGTCGCCATTTCAAAAATGATCTCGCCAAACGAGTTTTAAAATCACCACGTTTGCCAAGAAATCGCCATATCTGACAGCCCTGGTCACCATCTAAACAGTTCCGTATTCAGTTCTTTTGAACCAGAGCAGTGTTACGTCTTCATTTCTACTGTCAGAATGAATGGCCTTACAGATAAAATGCCTTCTGTGTTAGCTTAGCTTTGTAGCAGTCCACTGCTAGCGGTTTTGAACCAGTTCAAAGACCAGTAACAACTTCAACTGCAACGGCCCTAGATGCTTCAGTACACTTGGATGTTATCTTAATTTTGCTCCAGTTGCCATAATATATCTGGTACCCACTAGTCAAAGGTTTGTAACCCTTCTATAAACACGTGATTGGTCATTTCACCCAAATTAACACTTTTTGGCACACCACAATTTTGGTTTCACCAGTTTCGTGACGGGCCACCCAATCATAAATCACAGAAATTTCACTTTGGATCAATCGACTCCAGAAAGAGCAAGAAACAAAATTAGAAAAAGTTAGTGCTCCTTTTCTATTTATTATCGACTTTGATTGCTTTATTTGCGTGTAGCAATGCATCAACATGCATTATACCGCGGTCGATTGTTCTTGGAGTGCGCAGTCATAATAAAAATGAATAAAAAAACGCCTAGAACGCACTGCAAATATCTCTTTGGCAAATTTAAATGTAAAAGTAAATATCACACAATCAGAAATTAATTCAATGAGAATTTTTTTTTTTTTGGAAAGCCTGTTTAACAATATTGTCGAGTAGTGTAATCTAAAGGTAACTCGTAATTTATTTCTTTATATAAAGGTCAAGTATTATTTTTGAGAAAAAATACCTTGTAAAAACTGCGTAAAACAGCATAAACTTGCGAAAAAGAGTGGGGTGGCAACCTGCAAGAATACAAAGGTGCCCTATGGGGAATGAGGAGTAAATTGACCTTAAAGTGACTGGTTAAAGAAGGACTTATCACAGGACTTTTAAAATTTAATACTGAAGTGGGTTAAGCAGTGCCGATTGTCCTAAAATTACCAATCCTGTGACTGGTAAAGGGAGGACATACCACTTAACCAGAATGCTTATACGACATGACCCTTTTACTACAGTCTTGTGGTATGCCCATCTTTGGTTAGTCCTGTGGCATGCCACTATGTGGTTTAAAGCAGGACAAATGACCCCCTCCTATGACAAGCCAATGTTAAAGTTGCCAGTTGTTTACATAGGGTAGGGTTTAGCAGAGGAACCGGTCTCTGGCACGAAGGGACCGATCCTGTGACACACGCGGGACCGGTCTCATTCCCCATAGGGTGGCAACATAAAATTGCAAGTTAATGATGCAAGCCTTTACCCTATATTTTTTCCAATCAAAATTGCGTTTTTATAGAATTAAAAAAAAAAAATATTTTCAAAAATTGTTCATGCTATTAAACGTTTACAAGTTAAAAAACTGCAAACAACTTCCTTTAACACGAAAAAGTAGTAAAACACGAAGCATTTACATCATTTCAATATTTTGACTCAGAAGTTTTTCGGCCCATTATTTGTTACTTTAGTATATTTTTTAACATAATATTACAAGATCTTTTTATTTTTTTAGTTAATCTGTTTTGGTATATTTTTTTTTTTCTTACGATATTGCAGATTTTATCATTTTTGCTGGGTGATTTAGGATATTTCACAGTATCAAACCCAATTTCAACATCTGCATATACAGTTTTTTACCTTCAAACCCAATTTTTGTCATAACAATCTAAATTTCTCTTAAACAAACGTTTTTTTTACTCTTTGCTTAGTTACTGTGTTGGGCAGAGCTGGTGAAGAAAAATACAGAGAGGATTGGGTACCTAAGAGTAGCAAAGAAAGACTGCTTGTATAACATAAACTTGTGCACTAGGATTATAACTTTTGATATTTTTTTTTCAAATATAACATTTTACTTATCGCAGCTGTAAAGTCCATAAAAAAGCATTAAGAAAAACAATTTTACTTGTTTTCGGGTTTAAAGTTTTTGTTCCAAAATTACCCGGAAATAGTATCTTAAGTTATAACCCTATTGTGCACACTAAGAGTTATTAGAATTGACGGACGATATTTACAATTAATGTTCTCCAACGAATTCTTGGAAAAATAATTGCAATAAACATGTGTTTAGTAGCTTCCATGGAATTTGTTGTAATTTCAATTATAATAATTAGTTGGTAAATAACAAATGAAAAAAAGAAAATTAAACACCTGAAAATATAATCAAAAAGTAGCAACAACTTTTTAATTTTTCATATTCACATGTCACTGGATTAAAGTTTTACGAAGAATTTTGGAATTTATTTTTAAAATAGATTTAATATGAATTTTATACACATAAGATAAAATGCAGTAAAGCCTTAAAAGGAGTAATTTAATATTATAAGCGGTTAATGAATTGATCTAGAAACACCGAAACGAACAGGCATTTTATTTAAAGTCCTACTTTTAGTTGAAATCGTACTTTTTGAAAACGCTGCGGAAAAGTATAAGCGGATCTTGGCTAAAGTTAACCAAAACTTACAATAAGTGGAATATTCAAACTCAAAATACAGCAGCTTATAGGCCAAAGTTTTGGCCATTTTTTGCCTGTAGATAATTTTTTGTGGCAACCAATATAAAAATTATATAACAATTTTCAAAATAACTTATAAGGAACTATTAGCGAACATGTTCGCTAAAGTGGGTATAATTTAAAACGCTCTCTGAAAAGTATAAAGTGAAAAGTATAATAGAAGGAGAAGCTACTAAAAATTACTAAAAAAATATCTTTCAGAAAAAACTGATAAATTTAGCATTTTTTGTGTTTGCAAAATGAATATAATGAAATAAGAACAGCAAAAATAAATCTGTTAACTTTACAAAATTTAGTTATATTCGATGTGAATTTTAGTTGGTTGAAAATAGCTTTACTCTGTAAAATAAGCAAAGGCTTTTATTAATTTTAACAACATTTTTGCTATTTTTACCTCAAATTTAATAAATGCTAATAACTGCTTATTTTGCTGAAATAAGCAAACATTTTTGCTAAAAAATAGTAGATTGCTGATTTCATAAGGGCCAAATTTTATTCGCATTAAAAAAAAAACGAAAATGAAAATTATTCAAGTTCGAGGCCATACTCTATATTTCTTCATTAGGATATTGTCCTAACAAATAATCTATAGAGTTTTTTGTTTTCAAATTTATTATTTGACCCTTTCAGGAATGTGTTGATAGATCTATTTCGGGAATTTTCTAGGTTCCCATCATCAGAACACGTTTTGAAAGCGGTAACAATCCCATGCCAAACATCAAACATACATATGAACTAGTTTACTCACTACATGAGAACTAATATACATATGAGTTTGAAGTTAAAGATTATAACCATTGATCAAAAAATAAATTGAGAACTTGTTTGATGTGCAAGATACACCTCTGGTGGATATTCAATACACGTTTTTTTGTTTCTCTTTTGTTTACAAAAATAATTAATATGTAGCCAAAAACGAGCCACCGCGACTTTTGGCGTCACATTACTTCCTTACGGGGCCCAACGAAAAGATTTTTATTTCACCTGCCGGCGTAATTGTCACTTGGTAACGTATATCTGCAACATCCTTTGCGAATTAGATTTTAAATAAAATTTTTGAAAGAAATGGTTGCTTGCTACTTTAAGGAATGTAAGGTTTAAGGTCGCCTAGGTGTGCCGTACGATTGAGATTCCCCTCCCCCTGTACACGAACCATAACCGGTGATATAAATTCTTGTACAATAAAGGGTCCTCCATATTTAGGTGCTAGCTTCGCTGCGAAATTTTCACTAGCTTTCGAGAGTGGATGCAAACGAACTAAGACTTGGTCCCCAATCTTTGGTTTCCAAGTTCGGCGACGTAGATTATAATGTCTCTTCTGATCCTGTGATGCCCTAGCTAAATTTCTTCTGACTATTTCAAACATTTCCTTCATTTCCTTTTTCTTTTGTTCCGGTGTTAAGTTACGTGATCCTGTACCGACAGTTACTTCATCCTATAGTGCACCTGGAGGGCGAGGTTCCCGTCCTTGAGTTAAGAACGCAGGGGAATACCCCGTAGATTCCGATGTGCTGGTGTTCATTGCTAGCATTATTTCGGGCACGCATTCGTCCCATTTGGTATGCTGTGTTCCAGTAAATTGCGCGATCATTGTTTTAACAGTCCGGTTCGCCCTTTCAGTAGGGTTCTCCTGTGGCGTATATGGCGCAGTGAGTTGTTGACGTACACCTACTTCCTTCAGATATCTTTGGAAAATTCTCGACGTAAAACTGCGTACCGTTGTCTGTGATGATGACTTTTGGGACTCCGTATCGCGATATAATTCTTTCCCGAAGTGCCTTCACCAGACCCTCTGCGGTGGCTTTCCTTAGTGGTACTAGCTCTGTCCACTTTGAAAATTTATCGAAGAAGACTAGTAACATGGTACATCCGTGTTTTGATCGTGGTAGTGGTCCAACAAAATCGGCACACAAAGTTGCCCAAGGCTCTTCAGGAATTTTCGTTAACATTTCTCCTGCAGGCTGCTGTTGACTGATTTTGAAGCGCTGACAAGAGGAACAGCGACGAACGAAACGGCTGACGTCTCTAGACATCCCCGGCCAGTAGTATCTATTTGTAATTCGGTTGATAGTTTTTCTGACTCCTAGATGTCCTGCTACTGCACTTTCATGATTTTCTTGCAAGACACGATTTCGAAGTGGCTGTGCAACGCATAACTTCCACGGCGTACAATCTTCATCATTGAGTTGGCGAGGGAAATGACGGTAAAATTGGTTATTGACTATAACATAATCTGGAAACTTCTCTGGGTTTTCACGTACTTCCTTAGTCCGCTTCTGGATCCAAGGGCATGTGGTGTTAGGCTGTGATATCGTGTTGACCAAATTGAGGCTCTCAACTGGCTGACGTGACAAAGCATCGGCGACAACGTTGTGTTTTCCTTTTCGATATTGTACAGTAAAATTAAATTGTTGTAGCTCCAAGGCCCATCTTGCTAATCTCCCGGTGGGGTTCTCAATAGAATTTAGCCATTTCAACGACAAATGATCGGTTAAAACAATGAATTGGTAGCCTTCTAAATACGGCCGCATTTTCCGAATACCCCAGATGATGGCTAAGCACTCTTTCTCTGTTGCTGAATAGTTTTTTTCTGACTTGGTCAAATGTCGGCTCGCATAAGCGATCACACGTTCAGCTCCATCTAATTCCTGCGTTAAAACTACTCCTAGGCCATAATCACTTGCGTCCGTCTGTAAGGTAAATGTTTTTGAAAAATCCGGGCAGGCTAAAACAGGAGCTTCGGTCAGTTTTGACTTCAGTATTTCAAACGCTTGTTGTTGTTCGTCTCCCCATTTCCAATGTTTACCCTTTTTTAAAAGTAGGGTGAGAGGTTGGGATATGTTGGCAAAATCTGGAACGAAACGCCTGTACCACGATGCGACTCCCAGAAACCTTCTAACTTCTTTCACACTTTGGGGTGGCTGCATTTGTGCTATTGCTGCGATTTTATCAGGATCTGTCTTTATTCCTTCCCCACTAACGACATGCCCTAAATATTTCGTTTCGCTTTTCAAGAACTCACACTTTTCTGGATTTATCTTAAGATTGGCTGCCCTCAAACGTCGCAATACTTCTTTAAGATTCAAGAGATGCTCCTCAAGAGTCTTTCCAATAACTATGATATCATCTAAATATGCGAACGCATGTGGCTCCATATCTGGACCGATTACACTATCCAATGCTCTCTGGAAGGTGGCAGGTGCTGAATGTAAACCAAAAGGCATCACTCTCCATTGGTATAGTCCGCGACCAGTTACAGCAAAGGCTGTATATTTTCTGCTGTCAGGCTCTAATGGGATTTGCCAATAACCATCCTTAAGGTCCAGGCTGCTGACATATTTTGCATTACGCAGTCGATTTAATATTGTGTCTATTCTGGGCAGAGGATAAGCATCGGGAACAGACCTTAAGTTTAACTGACGGAAATCCATGCACGTTCTCCAGGTTCCATTTTCTTTTTCGCCAGAGTGATTGGGAAACTATAGGGACTGTGGGATGGTTCTATACATCCTCGAGAAATAAGTTTATTCACTTCTGCGTCGATAATGGCTTGCATTGCAGGATTTCTCTGGGAATAGCGTAGTTTAATCGGCCTATCATCTTTCATAACTATTTTGTGGGAAGCAATCGTTGACAATCCGTGGATTTTCTGGAATTTTGGTAGCTCGCTTTCTAAAAATTCTTTAATTTGTTTCTGTTCATTGGGCGCGTATTTACTTATATGGTTCTCATTTTCGGAATTTTCTTCCAAAGGGGAAATGTTCTCTTCGGTAACATTTGTTTTGACATTGTTAACTTCTGTTGTTATATCGTGAATTTCTATCTGTGTTTTGTTTTTTTCTTTTTCATTCGCTGTCTCTCTGACGCTTAAACATCTTTCGGTGCTTGTTGGTTTTGTTTCGCAGGTTACCGTGATACCAGCGCAGATAATTGTTGTTTTAAAACTTCGTAGAAAATCAAGACCAAGAATTACGTGTTCTTTTAATTCTGGCAGGACGAGGAAAGTCCAATTAGCAGTAGTATTTCCAAGTCTCACGTTGTAATTAGCACCATGAGAAACTTCTCTCTTGGTCCCATCTGCCAATATAACATCTAGGTTTTCTTGGATATAAGTGGCAACGAGTCCTTTTTGTGTAGCGAAAACTGGTTGAATGAAACTCCTAGAGGCCCCGGTATCTATTGTAGCTGTGATAAGTTTATTCTGGATGAGAAGAGTAGCTGTTAATCGGGCTTCGTCACATTGGAGAGAAGTTAACTTGACGGAGGGACATTTTTTTGGAGGACCGACTTCCCTCAGTTCCGACGACCTCCGAAAGCGTTTCCCGACCCACGTGCATTATTGTCATCTCGTCTAACCATACTAGTAGAATTATTTGTTCCGGGTAACATACGATGATGCTCAACACGACTGGATTGGTTTGGAGCCGGTATACTTTCTAGTTCATCAGCTAACGAAATTAGTTCATCCAATGATGTAAAGTCTCTTCTTTTGATGAATAATTGATAATCAGGGTGTCCGTTACGGAAGATTCTTTCCAGTTTCTCTTCTTCGGTCATATTTGTGTGACGCATCAGGGTTTGCAGAGCGAGTACGTAATCTTTAAATGATTCTCTTGCACGTTGTGTTCTTCGCCGTATTTCATCGTCCAATTTTTCAAAATATAACGGGGGGTAAGAAAAATTTACTAAAACTTGATTTAAACTGATTCCATCCGGTCCAGTGTTTATTATTATTTCGAAACCATGTAAGGGCTTTGTCACGAAGGAACTCAGGCATCAATCTAGGGAGTTGGTTCAAATCGACATGGTACATTTCGGCAAGTTCTTCAACTCTCTCAATGAATCCTAAAGGGTCGTGTCCTCCATCATATTTCAAACCCCATTTCCGCACCTGGTCAATGATAACTGTTCTGGGGTCCTCATACGTTTTGGACTCATTGCTCTTTTGAGATGTTTCCTTTTTTATGGGCGAAGAGCTAGTTTGTGTCATCCCACTGGGAACATTAAGAGTTTGAGTGTTCTTCGGGGTATTGGGTGGCACCGCATTTTGAGGGTCGTAGATGGCTTGTATTGTTAATAACCGCTGGAAGCGATCTGGTTCATGCGTCAAACCGAGGAATTTAGCGAACCTTTTTCTGAGCTCTTCGACCGATCCTGTGCTTTCCAGGCTGAACTCGTTGAGATACGTTACCAGGTCATCCCGCTTGAGTGAATACGCCCACGATGTTTTCAGCATTCTAAATTTATGGTAATGGCAGATTTTGGTAGGAATTAATACTTTAATTTTTTTAAATTAAGCCTTCGATTTTTTTTTTTTTTTTATTCATAGGGTTTGTTACCACAATGCTTTAGAGCACGTTAATTAAATATTTTTGTTTAAATGTTAGTTTCTTTTTTTCTTTTTTTTTTTTTAACTTCTCTTTTCCTTAATAGAACCGCTCTTTACTTATTATTAAACATTAAACACGCAAGTAAATTTTTTTTTCTAATTATTGTAGTCCTTCTCTAAAATTGTCTTTTTTTTCTTAATGTCTTAATTCTTCTTCTCATCTAGGACAGCTTAAAACTGTCCCTGCTCGGGCGCCATTGTAACGACGTGTTTTCCACCTAATGCTGGGGTAGAGCTCGCGGCTCCCAGGGTTCGTTACAAAGTAATTTGTTTTTCTAACGATGAGAGAGAATTAAAAACACATTTCATTTACCGCTTATTTGATTATCTCATTACTTTATTCCACATAGACGTTATTTATTTATAACAAACTAATGATAATTCAATATAACTAGTCGTACAAATAGCATAAATATTAACACGAATCGACGGCACACAGCGACATTTAGAGGATGAACGATTTGAGAACAAATAACGAGGGCGATCGGTTGATGGTAAACTCAACAACTTGTTCTGAGAATAGGGCAGGACGATCAATGGGACACTTACAATAGCTACAGAGCACTGCTTGGCGGAAAGCTCACCAACAAAGGAAAGAGAGGGAGCGTTCGGCGGTAAGCACGTAAACAGAGAGGGAGAACGGTTGATGGTAAACTCAAAAACAGTTCTGGGACTATGGGAGAGGGTAAGGGATGAATACTCCGAATAAAAGAGAGTCTGGTTGGCGGTAATCTCACCAACAAAGAGAGAGAACGGTTGATGGTAAACTCAACAACGGTTCTGAAAATTTGGAAGAGGGCGGTACAGGAATGCTCAAAATAAAAGAGAGTCTGGTTGGCGGTAATCTCACCAACAAAGAGAGAGAACGGTTGATGGTAAACTCAACAACGGTTCTGAAAATTTGGGAGAGGGCGGTACAGAAATGCTCAAAACAAAGAGAGCTGATTGGCGGTAATCTCACCAACAAAACAGAGATAGAGGTCAGCGGTAATCTCGCCGACAAAGAGAGAGAACGGTTGATGGTAAACTCAACAACGGTTCTGAAAATTTGGGAGAGGGCGGTACAGAAATGCTCAAAATAAAAGAGAGTATGGTTGGCGGTAATCTCACCAACGAAGAGAGAGAACGGTTGATGGTAAACTCAACAACGGTTCTGAAAATTTGGGAGAGGGCGGTACAGAAATGCTCAAAACAAAGAGAGTCTGGTTGGCGGTAATCTCACCAACAAAGAGAGAGAACGGTTGATGGTAAACTCAACAACGGTTCTGAAAATTTGGGAGAGGGCGGTACAGAAATGCTCAAAACAAAGAGAGCTGATTGGCGGTAATCTCACCAACAAATCAGAGATAGAGGTCAGCGGTAATCTCGCCGACAAAGAGAGAGAACGGTTGATGGTAAACTCAACAACGGTTCTGAAATTCAGGACGTTTAGTGGAAAAACTCACCAAAGTTAAGCAAAGTCGATCTTGTCTTAACGACGTCCGTAGACTGACTGAATTTTATTCGCTAGTGCACCGCCTTTTATATGGTGCGATCAGCTGCTATGTTACACATTTTACTCCTTTTTTATGCTGCTTAATATCGTAGTAACTACATGGTTGTCTATATAGTAGTAACCTGTGATTAGTTCTTATATCTACCGCTTGGGTTATTATAAAATAATCCGTTAAGTTCAAATGTGTTTAATTTTATTAAGTACAATAAAAATTACAATGCAAATTCAATAGCAAAATATAAAAATTTACAAAAATAATTAATATGTAGCCAAAAACGAGCCACCGCGACTTTTGGCGTCACATTACTTCCTTACGGGGCCCAACGAAAAGATTTTTATTTCACCTGCCGGCGTAATTGTCACTTGGTAACGTATATCTGCAACATCCTTTGCGAATTAGATTTTAAATAAAATTTTTGAAAGAAATGGTTGCTTGCTAATTTAAGGAATGTAAGGTTTAAGGTCGCCTAGGTGTGCCGTACGATTGAGATTCCCCTCCCCCTGTACACGAACCATAACCGGTGATATAAATTCTTGTACAATAAAGGGTCCTCCATATTTAGGTGCTAGCTTCGCTGCGAAATTTTCACTAGCTTTCGAGAGTGGATGCAAACGAACTAAGACTTGGTCCCCAATCTTTGGTTTCCAGTTCGGCGACGTAGATTATAATGTCTCTTCTGATCCTGTGATGCCCTAGCTAAATTTCTTCTGACTATTTCAAACATTTCCTTCATTTCCTTTTTCTTTTGTTCCGGTGTTAAGTTACGTGATCCTGTACCGACAGTTACTTCATCCTATAGTGCACCTGGAGGGCGAGGTTCCCGTCCTTGAGTTAAGAACGCAGGGAATACCCCGTAGATTCCGATGTGCTGGTGTTCATTGCTAGCATTATTTCGGGCACGCATTCGTCCCATTTGGTATGCTGTGTTCCAGTAAATTGCGCGATCATTGTTTTAACAGTCCGGTTCGCCCTTTCAGTAGGGTTCTCCTGTGGCGTATATGGCGCAGTGAGTTGTTGACGTACACCTACTTCCTTCAGATATCTTTGGAAAATTCTCGACGTAAACTGCGTACCGTTGTCTGTGATGATGACTTTTGGGACTCCGTATCGCCGATATAATTCTTTCCCGAAGTGCCTTCACCAGACCCTCTGCGGTGGCTTTCCTTAGTGGTACTAGCTCTGTCCACTTTGAAAATTTATCGAAGAAGACTAGTAACATGGTACATCCGTGTTTTGATCGTGGTAGTGGTCCAACAAAATCGGCACACAAAGTTGCCCAAGGCTCTTCAGGAATTTTCGTTAACATTTCTCCTGCAGGCTGCTGTTGACTGATTTTGAAGCGCTGACAAGAGGAACAGCGACGAACGAAACGGCTGACGTCTCTAGACATCCCCGGCCAGTAGTATCTATTTGTAATTCGGTTGATAGTTTTTCTGACTCCTAGATGTCCTGCTACTGCACTTTCATGATTTTCTTGCAAGACACGATTTCGAAGTGGCTGTGCAACGCATAACTTCCACGGCGTACAATCTTCATCATTGAGTTGGCGAGGGAAATGACGGTAAAATTGGTTATTGACTATAACATAATCTGGAAACTTCTCTGGTTTTCACGTACTTCCTTAGTCCGCTTCTGGATCCAAGGGCATGTGGTGTTAGGCTGTGATATCGTGTTGACCAAATTGAGGCTCTCAACTGGCTGACGTGACAAAGCATCGGCGACAACGTTGTGTTTTCCTTTTCGATATTGTACAGTAAAATTAAATTGTTGTAGCTCCAAGGCCCATCTTGCTAATCTCCCGGTGGGGTTCTCAATAGAATTTAGCCATTTCAACGACAAATGATCGGTTAAAACAATGAATTGGTAGCCTTCTAAATACGGCCGCATTTTCCGAATACCCCAGATGATGGCTAAGCACTCTTTCTCTGTTGCTGAATAGTTTTTTTCTGACTTGGTCAAATGTCGGCTCGCATAAGCGATCACACGTTCAGCTCCATCTAATTCCTGCGTTAAAACTACTCCTAGGCCATAATCACTTGCGTCCGTCTGTAAGGTAAATGTTTTTGAAAAAATCCGGGCAGGCTAAAACAGGAGCTTCGGTCAGTTTTGACTTCAGTATTTCAAACGCTTGTTGTTGTTCGTCTCCCCATTTCCAATGTTTACCCTTTTTTAAAAGTAGGGTGAGAGGTTGGGATATGTTGGCAAAATCTGGAACGAAACGGCCTGTACCACGATGCGACTCCCAGAAACCTTCTAACTTCTTTCACACTTTGGGGTGGCTGCATTTGTGCTATTGCTGCGATTTATCAGGATCTGTCTTTATTCCTTCCCCACTAACGACATGCCCTAAATATTTCGTTTCGCTTTTCAAGAACTCACACTTTTCTGGATTTATCTTAAGATTGGCTGCCCTCAAACGTCGCAATACTTCTTTAAGATTCAAGAGATGCTCCTCAAGAGTCTTTCCAATAACTATGATATCATCTAAATATGCGAACGCATGTGGCTCCATATCTGGACCGATTACACTATCCAATGCTCTCTGGAAGGTGGCAGGTGCTGAATGTAAACCAAAAGGCATCACTCTCCATTGGTATAGTCCGCGACCAGTTACAGCAAAGGCTGTATATTTTCTGCTGTCAGGCTCTAATGGGATTTGCCAATAACCATCCTTAAGGTCCAGGCTGCTGACATATTTTGCATTACGCAGTCGATTTAATATGTGTCTATTCTGGGCAGAGGATAAGCATCGGGAACAGACCTTAAGTTTAACTGACGGAAATCCATGCACGTTCTCCAGGTTCCATTTTTCTTTTTCGCCAGAGTGATTGGGAAACTATAGGGACTGTGGGATGGTTCTATACATCCTCGAGAAATAAGTTTATTCACTTCTGCGTCGATAATGGCTTGCATTGCAGGATTTCTCTGGGAATAGCGTAGTTTAATCGGCCCTATCATCTTTCATAACTATTTTGTGGGAAGCAATCGTTGACAATCCGTGGATTTTCTGGAATTTTGGTAGCTCGCTTTCTAAAAATTCTTTAATTTGTTTCTGTTCATTGGGCGCGTATTTACTTATATGGTTCTCATTTTCGGAATTTTCTTCCAAGGGGAAATGTTCTCTTCGGTAACATTTGTTTTGACATTGTTAACTTCTGTTGTTATATCGTGAATTTCTATCTGTGTTTTGTTTTTTTTCTTTTTCATTCGCTGTCTCTCTGACGCTTAAACATCTTTCGGTGCTTGTTGGTTTGTTTCGCAGGTTACCGTGATACCAGCGCAGATAATTGTTGTTTTAAAACTTCGTAGAAAATCAAGACCAAGAATTACGTGTTCTTTTAATTCTGGCAGGACGAGGAAAGTCCAATTAGCAGTAGTATTTCCAAGTCTCACGTTGTAATTAGCACCATGAGAAACTTCTCTCTTGGTCCCATCTGCCAATATAACATCTAGGTTTTCTTGGATATAAGTGGCAACGAGTCCTTTTTGTGTAGCGAAAACTGGTTGAATGAAACTCCTAGAGGCCCCGGTATCTATTGTAGCTGTGATAAGTTTATTCTGGATGAGAAGAGTAGCTGTTAATCGGGCTTCGTCACATTGGAGAGAAGTTAACTTGACGGAGGGACATTTTTTTGGAGGACCGACTTCCCCTCAGTTCCGACGACCTCCGAAAGCGTTTCCCGACCCACGTGCATTATTGTCATCTCGTCTAACCATACTAGTAGAATTATTTGTTCCGGGTAACATACGATGATGCTCAACACGACTGGATTGGTTTGGAGCCGGTATACTTTCTAGTTCATCAGCTAACGAAATTAGTTCATCCAATGATGTAAAGTCTCTTCTTTTGATGAATAATTGATAATCAGGGTGTCCGTTACGGAAGATTCTTTCCAGTTTCTCTTCTTCGGTCATATTTGTGTGACGCATCAGGGTTTGCAGAGCGAGTACGTAATCTTTAAATGATTCTCTTGCACGTTGTGTTCTTCGCCGTATTTCATCGTCCAATTTTTCAAAATATAACGGGGGTAAGAAAAATTTACTAAAACTTGATTTAAACTGATTCCATCCGGTCCAGTGTTTATTATTATTTCGAAACCATGTAAGGGCTTTGTCACGAAGGAACTCAGGCATCAATCTAGGGAGTTGGTTCAAATCGACATGGTACATTTCGGCAAGTTCTTCAACTCTCTCAATGAATCCTAAAGGGTCGTGTCCTCCATCATATTTCAAACCCCATTTCCGCACCTGGTCAATGATAACTGTTCTGGGGTCCTCATACGTTTTGGACTCATTGCTCTTTTGAGATGTTTCCTTTTTTATGGCGAAGAGCTAGTTTGTGTCATCCCACTGGGAACATTAAGAGTTTGAGTGTTCTTCGGGGTATTGGGTGGCACCGCATTTTGAGGGTCGTAGATGGCTTGTATTGTTAATAACCGCTGGAAGCGATCTGGTTCATGCGTCAAACCGAGGAATTTAGCGAACCTTTTTCTGAGCTCTTCGACCGATCCTGTGCTTTCCAGGCTGAACTCGTGAGATACGTTACCAGGTCATCCCGCTGAGTGAATACGCCCACGATGTTCTTCAGCATTCTAAATTTATGGTAATGGCAGATTTTGGTAGGAATTAATACTTTAATTTTTTTAAATTAAGCCTTCGATTTTTTTTTTTTTTTTATTCATAGGGTTTGTTACCACAATGCTTTAGAGCACGTTAATTAAATATTTTTGTTTAAATGTTAGTTTCTTTTTTTCTTTTTTTTTTTTTAACTTCTCTTTTCCTTAATAGAACCGCTCTTTACTTATTATTAAACATTAAACACGCAAGTAAATTTTTTTTTCTAATTATTGTAGTCCTTCTCTAAAATTGTCTTTTTTTTTCTTAATGTCTTAATTCTTCTTCTCATCTAGGACAGCTTAAAACTGTCCCTGCTCGGGCGCCATTGTAACGACGTGTTTTCCACCTAATGCTGGGGTAGAGCTCGCGGCTCCCAGGGTTCGTTACAAAGTAATTTGTTTTTCTAACGATGAGAGAGAATTAAAAACACATTTCATTACCGCTTATTTGATTATCTCATTACTTTATTCCACATAGACGTTATTTATTTATAACAAACTAATGATAATTCAATATAACTAGTCGTACAAATAGCATAATATTAACACGAATCGACGGCACACAGCGACATTTAGAGGATTGAACGATTTTGAGAACAAATAACGAGGGCGATCGGTTGATGGTAAACTCAACAACTTGTTCTGAGAATAGGGCAGGACGATCAATGGGACACTTACAATAGCTACAGAGCACTGCTTGCGCGGAAAGCTCACCAACAAAGGAAAGAGAGGGAGCGTTCGGCGGTAAGCACGTAAACAGAGAGGGAGAACGGTTGATGGTAAACTCAAAAACAGTTCTGGGACTATGGGAGAGGGTAGGGGATGAATACTCCGAATAAAAGAGAGTCTGGTTGGCGGTAATCTCACCAACAAAGAGAGAGAACGGTTGATGGTAAACTCAACAACGGTTCTGAAAATTTGGAAGAGGGCGGTACAGGAATGCTCAAAATAAAAAAAGAGTCTGGTTGGCGGTAATCTCACCAACAAAGAGAGAGAACGGTGATGGTAAACTCAACAACGGTTCTGAAAATTTGGGAGAGGGCGGTACAGAAATGCTCAAAACAAAGAGAGCTGATGGCGGTAATCTCACCAACAAAACAGAGATAGAGGGTCAGCGGTAATCTCGCCGACAAAGAGAGAGAACGGTTGA
>JAEKOY010000837.1:0-17971 GCA_021234595.1 Delia radicum | reverse complement strand
GAATTATGTATATAAAAATTTTCAAGAGAACTGTTCAATTTCAAAAAAACTGTCATCGTTTAGTGTATGTATTGGAACTTTAACATGTTTCATTACACTTAAATATCACACCTTTATAAATAAATCTTACTAGGATATGACATTTTTTTTTTGGTACATTTTGAAATATAATTTTAAAGATTTTTAGCTGGAAATAAAACATTAAATTTTAAAAATGATCGGAAGGTGAAATATTGAAGAAGTTGTTGTCGGTATTTATCGAAATTACAAATAGAATTTAATTGGTTTTTGGTACAAAAATACCAATAAGACAATGTTTATGTTATTTTACATTAAACTTCAACGGTATTTTATATTTGTGATAGAAGGACTTTTTAATAAACAGGGATCTATTAAAAACTTTTGACCCACATTTCTGATAAGGGTCTTTCAAGTTTCATTAAACTTGGTATTAATATTATTCTAATAAATGTGTAGTTAACGTAGTTTTTCTTTTTTCAAAATTCGTTATTGTTCGCGTTTAGGCGCTACACAAAGTTGAGGGTTATTTGTTAAAAACCCCCACAACTTGGAGTGTAATAAATATACAATGTTTAAATTGTCTCTCTAACTCTTCAACGAGTCGACAAAAAATTAAAAATTTGGTGTCAATTTATAGAAAAAATCCTCTTCTTTAAACAGTGATGCGCAAAAAGTTATTTTTTTTGCGAAAAGGATATCAAAATTGAAAAAAGTCATTAATTTGCGTCTATCTCAAAAAACCTATGATTCATTTTTATAAAATTTATTTTGAAATTAAGTATCGCTTACAACGTCAAAAAAGTCAAGTTGGGAATCCCGAAAAATAACGACAAATAATTATGTGGATTAGCAGTTATTATTACCTTTCATATGATATCCATGTTGGCACCATTTAATTAGTACAAATATTTAAATAATTTGTTTAAATATTTGACTTCATATGTCCTTTTGATCGGACATAGGATGTGATATCGAAAATCTGAGTACGCAGTTTAACTACATGTGGTCTTGTGTTTAACATGCATATCGACTTTAACATGCGTCTCAAAAAATATTGAAATTGGTTTATCAAAGATACTTTCGGAAATATTCCATTTATTTTTGAACGCATCTAATTTTTATATGTTGTAGGAAAATTTTTATATTTTATTTAATTACAAAATAAATTTCATACAAATGATTTATGGGCTTTTTGTAAAATTTGAAAATAAAGGAAATTTTTTAATTTCGTTATCCTTTGTTAAAAGAAAAGGAGTTGAGCTTTCAAATAACTTCAAATTTTGTATATATGATAATTGAAAAATTGTATATTTCTAACATATTTGTTAAAAAACACCCAACTTTGTGAAAACGCTAACTTTAACGAATTTTGGAAAAAGAAAAATTACATAAGCAAAATATTATCTATACGAATGTTTGTAACAAGTTTTACTAAAATTTTAAGAGGTTTTACTAAAATTTGTAACAAGTTTTACTAAAATTTTAAGAGGTAAATGTAAACATTTCACTAAGATTTGGTAAAATTAATTTAAAATAACTCCAATTCTTTGATAAATTTTATTGATTTTTTATACTCACATATTCTATGAAGCCCGATATTTAATTTTGGAAATTTTCAAAAATCCCCGATTGTTTGAAGGATTAATTTTCAAAAACATTCAAAATGCCAAAAATACAGGAGTAATAGATTTTAAAAAGGGGTTTCCTTACGGGCTATTTTGGTCAATAATCTCATTTATTTGTAATTTTGATTTTAAATTCAGTGCGCCCCGGTATGCTAATTGTAGTGTTCTGGCTTATCAGTGCGGGGGTCGTGGGTTCGATTCTCACCAGAGGCACTGGTTTGTTTTCGCTACAACGGCCGAAAGCCATAGTAGCTAGAGCTCGATTAGGGTAATAGGATATAATTTGTAATTATATAATTATTAATAAATAAAAAAAAAAAAAATAATTCGACTATGACGATGCCTATCGATCGAAAAGGCCCCAAACGTTTTCAAATTTGATGTGTTTCGCGCATTTTGATAAAAAAATATTATAGCGTTGTTTCGCGATATTATGTATAAATGTATTTAAAATATGTTGTGCAGTAATTTTGGTCCACTAAAGCAAAACAAATGTTCAAAATGCATTTTTGGAAAATTCTCTTTATGCGGAATGTTTTGTTTTAAAAAGACCCGAAAAGGCGATTTTTATTATTAATAACATATTGCGCACCACGTGGTGTTAAGTAAAATTTTGCAGAAAAAAAGTTATAACCCTAACGTTTTTTTTTATAAAAAAGTGGTATTTTCAGGTTCATTTGTCAAAAAAAATGCATTTTTGATGCAAATTCAGTTTTTAAGACAGACAAACTGTAATAAATCATGTTTTTTGCATAGATGGCAAATGATTCCACAAGGGTAGCTATTGTCTGTTATTTTGGCAAGGGTATCTTACTTGCAACGATATTTCAGTTACTTCGGTAACGGGCTTTTAGCGTTAACGGTATTTTACTTATTTCGGTATTGGTATTTTAGTGATAACGGTATTTTAGTTATTTCGGTAACGTTATTTTGTGGATAACGGGGTTTAAATTATTTGGGCAACGGTATTTTAAGGGTAACGTTAAGTTTGATATAATATTAATTAAATATAAAAATCGTGTTTTTTTCGACGTTTAATCGTGCAATGAAAATGAAAATTATTCAAGTTCGAGGCCTTGCTTGTTTTTGTTTTCAAATTTATTAATTGACTACTTTAAGGAATGTGTTGATAGATCTATTTCGGGAATTTTCTGGGTTCCCATCATCAGAACACGTTTTGAAATAAGTGACAATCCCATACAAAACATCAAACATTCATATACACTAGTTTTCTCACTAAATGAGAACTTATATATGAGCTCGAAGTTAAAGATTATCACCATTGATCAAAAATAAATTGAAAACTTGTTTGTTATCATAATAAAAAAAAAATATAGAGTATGGCCTCGAACTTGAATAATTTTCATCGTTATTTAAGTTTTTTAGGTAATATCAATGCAGACCGATGTGTTTTGTCCCATTATGCGCGAATTCCGTAGTATAAAATTAGAGAAAAGTGCCATTCCAATGCGATTAAAATGATAATGATCCGATATATATTAAAGAAACTACGAATGTTGAATCGTACACACATTGTGCATATTTTTTATAATAAAAAAATAAACCGCGAATAAACCCATGTTTTTTCAATTTTCGAGAAAACAAAAACGCCAATCTATGAGCGGATCCGTAGAGATTCTGCGTGTTAAAGATAATTTAAATCGGACGACGCATGGTCAGATTTTGGCCGATCTATCTTGCAATGGCCGATATCTATTTATAGCGATTATTCTTTTTTGTTCTAGTCGGATTATTTCGGTAACGGCATTTTAAGGATAACTCGATTTCAAGTATTTCAGTAATGTTATTTTAGTCATTTTGGTAACGATATTTTAAGGGTATTGGTATTTTATTTATATCGGTAACAGTATTTTATGGATGACGGTATTTCAATTATTTCTTTAGCGGTATATTAGGGATAACAATATTCCAACGGTATTTTGAGGAAATTAATAAATTTAATTTTTTGTATTTTTTGTTATATTATTAAAGAAAAAAAAAAGAAAATTAATTGGCGACTCAGAAAACTAAATATTTATCTCTTTTATACGTTTTTTCAAAATTGTAGACAGAAAAATTTAGATAACAGACTTATAATCTGTAGATTAATATCTCTAGTAAAATATTAGAAATGAAAACTTGCACAAATTAAAAAATTGCATTGCGAAGAAAAAGCTTGTAATTTTTTGCTTTTGATAACCAATTTTGATAATTCAAAAAACATGATTTTTGAGATAATGACGCAGAATAATTCGTGATACCATGCTTTATATTGTGTAAAAAAATCGTATTAATATCTTGAATACTCACCTCTTGAGAAAAAATGATGTCGTTATTTTTTCTTCAAGGTGGTAGTAAATCGAAAACTTAAACTCGTCTTCTACAAAATCAAAATTTTTGAGTTATGACGTTAATGCAGCAAATGAGCGATATATCATATATTGTATCACCGTCCTGTAGAATATGAAATAGATAAATTTCAAATGCCTCAATGTTTTCTGATAACTTAAAGAATTGGACCATGTCCAAACCTGTTTGTACACGATTTTTTTATGAGTGTATTTTAACTTTTTCTAATTTAAATTTTTTGATTTCTGAGATTTTTGTTTAATTCTCTTTGATTAATTCGTTATTATATAAGATATTTCCGGCAAATTAACAACCAAAATGTTTACAGATGGTATCATTTTAAAGACAATAACTGTAAAACAACCCAGTCAGAAACTAAAATCAACCACTTGTATACCACTAGCTAACCGAGGAATTGTAAATAAACTACAAACAGAACACTTCTTTAAGACGCTTTACCAGTGTTTCCAAAAAGCGTTTTGCCATAATTTGTTTTACAATACTTTCAGTTGCCCACAAAAGAAATCATTGGCAAAGAATTGGCTGAGACCACTATGCCTACGTTTGGAAAAAGTGTTTTCCCAGTGCTATCCAGTCAAAATTACCAACGCCTCAGAATTCTAACCACTGGTAAAGAATTTATTTTATTAAAATAATGATGCTTTGGTTAGAAAAGCTTGTAATCGGAATATTTCGAGTCCGGCTCCAGGCAAACATTTTTTTTGCGATTTTTTTATACTTTTTAATGATTGTTTTCGTATAAAATAGTTTTTTTTTGTTACTGGAAAAGTTCTTTTAAGAACTTTTTATTGTTTTCCCAACGTTGGCAAGTAGTTTCGTTCAAACCTTATGTCATTACAGAAATATTTGAACAGTCAACTGTTACCCAGTAGTTATCGTTTACTAACGTTTTAAGCTGTCACATATTATAATTCTCATTAGCTCAGTGATAAGAGCTGTCGGCTGTTAATCTGGCCAGGGTTCGAATCCGGGCAAGACTAACAAAATTATACATGTACTTTTTAAAATTTTATTTTCCAAAACATATTTTTAGACCTTTTTCATGGCTTTACCAACATTTTGCCAACGTTGGAAATTGTATTTCCCTAGTACTTTTCCGACACCCTTTTGTCTAATGATGTTATAATTTTGGGGTTTGGGAAAGCACTTCTCTCCAACACTTGTACCACTTGCCAAAGTACTTTACCAGCGGTGGCCCGTTTGTCTTTTTCTGACTGGGGCACTTTATATAAAGGGTCCGCCAAATAATTTTTTTTTTTTTGAACATGCTATAAAAAAAAACTACTGAATATTTTCTCAAATTTCTTTTTTTATTTGAAAGTACAATCCTTCCGGTTAAAAATAATAATTTCATTCAAATGGCTGCCACGGCTGGCCATGCAGTAGCCTACTCGATCGGTCCAATTTTTAAGCACATTATCGATTGTGTGCAGCTGTATTTCACCAATGGCTTCACGAATATTGTCCTTTAAAGCGTCAATTGTCTCTGGCTCATGGTGTAACACTTATCTTTGACGGCACCCCACAAATAATAGTCCAACGGTGTCAAATCGCAGCTCCGAGGTGGCCAAACGACATCAGCTCTGCGGCTGATAATGCGATCTTCAAAAACAGGGAGCAAAACATCGAGTGTAGCTTTGGCTGTGTGGCACGTAGCGCCGTCCTGTTGAAACCAAATGTTGCCAATATCCTCCTCTTCAATTTTTGTGAACAAAAATTCGTTCAACATGGCCCGATAACGATCGCCATTGACTGTAACGGCCACTCCTTGCTCATTACCATAATTTTCAAATTTCATATTTCCCAGCGTTGTTCAAGCGTATACACAACCATATTCGTTCAGCGGAATGATAAAACTAATTATCTGTCAAATCAGACATGAGCTAAGTGTTATCATTCACGAAATAAGCACTAGTTGAAAAAAAAACGTTAGATGGCGGACCCTTTACATTATTTTTTAATTAATGTTTTAAGAAAATAAATCAGCATTTATCAAAATTAAAGATTTTTAAATTTTGGGGAAACTAAATAAAAAATGGAAGTTGTCCAATATGAAAGCGTCCCAACAAAAACATGGTAATGCTAGGTCATTGCTGTGTAGATTACAAAGTAATGATACGTCTTTAAACATTGCATTACTTTAAAAACAAAACACTGACTAACTGATAATGGGTTATAGAGGTACTTAAATGTAATTGCAAAATAATTAATTACTGCTAATTGGTTACATAAGTATCGATTTAAATTTTTTTATTCTAATTTAGTATTTATTAATTAGTTTTACAAATTTTTACAAGTAAATTTTCATAGCTAAATGTATTTGATTTGATTTTTTTTAAAGATTTCTTTAAAAAAATCACTTTATGATAACCACTTATTTTGTCACCACTTATTCTATAATTATGAGTAACTACTTATTCCTTATATAAAAGTAACCACTTATTCCTTCACTATGAGTAACTCATTATTCTCATTTGTTTGTAAGAGAGAGGGTAATGACACTATATATAAACTTTGAAGTTACAGTTGGGTTTAATGTGTTTACTAAATTACCGAAAAAGTGCATTGTAGTACTACTAGACGTATGAGTATTATTTAATATTAATTAGTACTCATACGCTTAGTAGTAAAACATATACATATCTGCAAAAATTACCATTTTGCTATACATGGATTTTCTTATGGCCTGTTTCTCGATTTCGAAAGAATGCTTTCTTTCGCTTAGAAAATTGATTTGGGTTTCTCTAACTAAATGTCTATGTGAACGATGACTTGAAGTACAAGTCGAATAAAAACGAAAAAGTTTTCATACAAAATTTGGTTTCTCTATTTCGAACGAGTTGTCAAACGTGCGAACGTATATGTCAAAACCAGTCACTTGCTTTTTTGATTTCGAGTAACAAAATATTTTCAAAACAATATATAATTTATTCCATGAGAAAACGCAAAAAATCTCAACACGGGTCCTCTGATTTTGTTTATTTTTTGTACATGAATACTCTATGGTCCCATTTGTACATTTCCTTTTCAGATCTATAAATTTGTAAAAACTCGTGATTTTATGCAGGTTTTCGTTCAAAAAAATGCTAAAATTACTTCACTTTGAAGTGCCATAACTTTTTAATTGTATATCGCATGTTATTAATTAAAACAATATTTGGGTGATTGTCTACTTTATAACTGGATTTTTTAAACAAATTGATTGCTAAGAAAAATGCATGCTTAATGCAAATGCAGTTTTTCTAATGCATTTTTCAAAACTTTCTCCCCCTACGATTTTCAAAAAAAAAAATACAGTCTACTAAAATATGGAATATTAGCTAAATATACAAATACTGATTTTTATGGAACAAACATATATTTTACACTCATAATAATCTATGCTTAAAAATACAAATATATTTTTGGTAAAATTTTTTTCGTAGAATGTACAAATATTTTGTTTATATTACAAAACTTTCGTATACAACAAATTATATAAATTTACAAATTTCGTAAAAAATACAAAAATGATTTCGTAATATTTTTTTAGTACATTCTACAAAATTTGTAATGTTACAAATATTACATATGGATGTTGATGTGGTTAGAGGTCGGATTTGCAATCAGAAGGTTGCGAGTTCAACTCCTGGCCAGGACAAATTTTTTGTTTTTTAGTTTTTATATTTTTTTTGTTTATTAAAGTTTTTTTTAAATTTCTATGTTTTATTTTTTTATTTCATTATTACTATTTTTGTGTTTTGATATAAATGGATATTTTGTATTTTGTTTAATAAAGAGGATCCTAGAACAAGTTAAAGAGGACCCTAAAACACTACTTCCACTTTATTTGCCGGGTTTAGTATGAAATTCAATTAAAAAAAATATTTAAAAAGATAAAATATTTAATAACAAAATGCAATTAGTTTGAAATTGTTAATTCATTTTTTTATATTTATTATTTTATTATTTGATATATTTATAAAAAAATTATATTATTTTATTTAGTTCAAAAAACAAATATTTAATTGCCATTTTACCTTTTTATTAAATATTTGTAGCATGTTCTTCTAGTTTTCATAAAAATTTCATAATATTTTCGACTTAAGTTTCTTTTTAGTTTGTTGTATTGCATCAGCTACTTTGGTGCAAATGGTAGAGGGTCTACTTCAACACAGCAGAACGTCACTGAAATCGTGAGTTCGATTCTGGTGTGGCACCATTACATTTTTTTTTTTTTAATTTAAAATAAACCCGTAAGGTATGCACCACATTTTTATTTAAAAAAAGTTTTTACAAAACTTTACGAAATGTGATTTGTATATTCTACAAATTTTTTCGTAATGTCAAAATAACCAAAACTTTCATAAAATGAACAACGGTTTTCGTGTATTTTACCTATAGATTATTATGAGTGTATTTTTAATGTTTGTAGCGTGCTGGCTTATCAGTGCGGGGGTCGTGGGTTCGATTCCCACCAGATGCACTGATCTGTTTTCGCTACAACGCGCCGAAAGCCACAGTAACTAGTGCTCGGTTAGGTAATAGTATATAATTTGTAATTATATGATTATTAATTAATAAAAAAAAATAATAATAAAAAATTCAAATGATATTTAAGACGGCAATGGTTCTGTATACTTAGGAATAAATTAAACCCGCTTTCTTAATATTTTGGAAATAGTTGGTGGGCTAGCATATGTTTTTAAAACCAAAACGAACTTCAAGTTTTTACAGCTTTTATATAAAACTGCATTAAAAACATTTCGAAAAAAAAATATAAGTACGAAGTCAGAGTACAAGGACATCAAACTGAACCAAGAGGGTATCATTAAAAAGAGGTAAATAAAAAAAAAAAAAAAAATTAAAATTCTTTGAAAAATTTCCTCACTCCTGTTTTAATATATGTTATCAAAAAAGATATCGCTGATTTGCAAAAAAAAAAAAATTAAAAGACGAAATCAGGATACCAAACTGAACCATTAGAAGACGGGAATTTTAAAAAAAATTAAATATCTTATTATCTTTTATATGTGTTATTAAAAAATATATTGCAGATTTGTGAACAAAATTTTAAAGCCGAAATCAGGATACAAGATCATCAAAGAGCAGAATTTCCAGAAAAAATTAAAAATCTTCAGTAAATTTCTTCACTCCATTTTTATATATAATATCAAAAAAGATATCGCAGATTTGTGAAAAAATTTTAAAGACAAAATCAGGATACAAGGTTTTCAAACTGAACCATGGGGGTATCTTCAAAAGAGGGAAACTAAATAAAGTTTAAAATTGTTAGGAAAATTTCTCTCTCCAGTTATTTTATATGTCATTAAAAAATACATCTCAGATTTGCGAAAAAAAAATTCAAGAACAAAATCAGGATACAAGGACATCAAACTGAGCCATGAAAATATTAAAAAGTTACGAAAATTTCCTCTCTCCAGTTATTTTATATGTCATTAAAATATACATCGCAGATTTGCGAAATAAAAAATTCAAGAACAAAATCAGGATACAAGGATATCAAACTGAGCCATGGGTATCCTTTAAAAGAAGGACATTTAAAAACAAATTTAAAAAGCTTAGGAAAGTTTCCTCACCCCAGTTTTTATATATATTATAAAAAAATGTCAGAAAGTTACGAAACAATTTTCAACAAACAATTTTCAGAATACAAAGTCATCAGGGGGGGGGGTATCATTCAAAAGAGGGGAATTTAAAAAAAAAAAATTGAAATTCTTAGTAAATTTTTAGAAGTGCTTGAACAAAAAAATTCGTAGAAATTGTTTGACCAATAGTAGCAAATAAAAAAAAAATTGGAAAAAATTCTATATTTTGAATAGCCGGAGTCTTTTTTTTGTCTAGTTTCTGTACTTTTCCAATATAAATTATTGTAATGTAATAGTTTTTTTTTTTATTTTAGAAATGTTGAGGTTAAGAAGAAGAATAAACGTTTTCTCTAAAAATTATAAACACTATTCATTTTTAAATCAGACTAGACTAGTTTCTACCTTTTTATGAAATTGTATTATTATTTGTGACTTATAATTGTCAGATTGTCTCTATATGATACATTTTGCAACAACCTGCGGCTGTAAGAATCAAACCTGCGCTCATCTTACATTACAAACGTAATAATACCAAGTCATGACCGTTTAGCGATCACACCCAAGTATGGCATCGAATCTAATGCAGCTAAATTTTAGTTTTCTTTCCTATTAGCTTTTTCTGTTATTGTATATTATACTCAGAAGTGACAACACTAACAACACAAATATTCTATTTTTAGATTTTTGTTTATTTTTCTAATCTCCTCCGTCTCTATTTCACAATGTTACCAGATTGATGGTTTTTACGTTCAGGGTTGACAACTTTTGCGTTTAAAGTTGAGACATCGCCACAGGGCAAATTTATAATGTATGCGACTGTCTATATGAGGTTAATATAACACTAATAGTTTTTTGTTGAGTATAGACAAAATAAAATAATTTTAAAATTGATTTTTGTGGTGCCATTTGGAGTTTTTTTTAACAGGTGCTGTGATGTACTGTTTTGGATAAGTACAGTGACTGGTTACTTACGGGCTTTTTAGCAACCCGCACATACTACGACACACGCTGAATAAAAAGTGACAGGTTACTTGCTAATCACTTTTCGCATGCCCGGCGACATGTACCCCTTAGACCAGTGCAATGGTGCGTCGCAAAACTATTCCATTCAAACTACCTCTATAACTGAACATATTACGCTTAATATGTGACTAGCTTTCCTTCAAACATTTCTCTCCAGTTCTACGATACGTACACCTCCACCAGTTACGTGATAATTTTTCCCCACTGGTTCTGTTGTATATCACGTAAATCCTAAAATGCTCCTACTTTAACACTTCCTACTTCTAACTTTTCCCGTAGCAAATTCATTTCAGTCTGTACGGTGATGGTTACCTTCGTTAATTTATTCGACA
Source organism: Delia radicum (assembly GCA_021234595.1). Lineage (NCBI taxonomy): Eukaryota > Metazoa > Arthropoda > Insecta > Diptera > Anthomyiidae > Delia > Delia radicum. The sequence continues at coordinate 7,012 of JAEKOY010000837.1, read as the reverse complement.
CCTCACAAGTTTCTAAAATTGCCCACCTCCTATGACAAGCCCATGTTAAAAGTACCGGTCAATTTTATATAACAGAACCGAAACTAGGACAGGTTCATGCACACAAAGTTCTAGTCAAGTGACCATACCAGTGACTGGTCCATTTCCCGCAGCGTATTTACATTTTTTTTTTAGTTGTTTGTTATTATTCAGTTGTTTTCTCTTTAAATTTAAGTTTTCAATTTAAATATAAAAGTGGACCAACTTCACTCTGTTGTGTACTGCAGTGAAGTTAGTTATATAATATAGTCAAAAACTTGTGCACTGAAGTCGAGTTTTTTTTAAAATAGTGATGGCGAAAATTAAACTCGATTACAGTTGACAGTTTTGACATATTCATGCAACAACACGAAAAAAAGCGGTAGGTCCTCTTAGGGAACATGTCACAAAAGAACAGCTTTTAAAACATGTTATTAATATGAGACTGATATATAATTGGCTTAATGGACTTAAGTCAGATGTTGGTATGAATCGAAAATTAAAGTGTTTTGGATTAAAATACATAATTATATTTCTAAATTTTTGTTTCATACAAACACGTGACTGAAGGCACTTAAGCCAATTGTCTTTCAGCCTTTATATTTCAGAGTATTTAAATCGAAAACGATGTGGATTGCGGAGTTTATTTTTTATTAAAAAGTATTCAATTGCTTTTTATTGGAACCCCAAATTAAACAATTAACCCTTTAATGACCAATGCCTGATATTGCTTTATTTTTTCGTCCGTTTTTTTTTTTTGTATCGATGGAAAATCAAAGTGGCTTGTAACGAATGAAAAAGTTGTTACTTTCAGATCATACCAACCGCTTGTAGCAATATAGTCTCAAATCTAAATGTGATGACCTGGGTCACTATACTTGCCAGTGGTCGTCAAAGGATTAAAAGCCAATTATGAGCTTAGTGTAAAGCGTTATTACATCGCATTTAATTTTACTGTTACAATAATATTTCTGGCTAAAAAATTCTATTAAATACTGTTGCATTTATATTTTGTCCTTCTGATTTCCTTGAAACTTTTTCAACTTATAAATCATGTTGTTCTGGTACTACGTTCCAACTTTCGTCAAAATCTGATAATAAATACCGCACCATATCATAATTTTTCATATATGCTTTGAAACATGTATTTTCCTATATAGTAAAGGGAAATGGTTAAAACCTTGATATTTTAAATATTTTTCTCAGTTTATTTATAGATCGAAAATAAATCTATCAGTATGCAAAAATTTGTAAAGAAAAATGAAGTTGAAGTCTGAAAAATTTTTTTTATTTTAGATCTATAGATATGTTGAGAAATGATTCAAAATATCTAGTTTTTACCATGTCCTAGGTTTTTCCCGTCTCCTAAACAGTTTGCTTTATGGTCTGCATACAATTATTCGACTCCACTCTTCAAATTTAAAAAAAGTATGTAATTTTCCTTCTTCTTGAACATCACGATAATTGTATTTCTTGAATATTGTAAAACTGCATGCCGATGAAGAAGCATGTCAACAGTGATCTCCAAGAAAGGCCATCACAATTGGTAAATTTTTTGAAGATGTTATATTAAAAATATAAAATTTCTACACTCAAAGAACAAGCTTCATCACATTTATGAAAACTGAAATGAAAAATTTTCTTTGGTAGCATATAAACACAATCAATGCTACAGCCAATGACGAAAATAAAGTAATATGTTTGATTTGCTGTCTTTTTGTTAATATATGGAGTTTGAAAGCTCGTTATAAGTTCAAATAACATTAAAATAATCTCGATGTATATAAAACAAAAAATTATTAAAACTGTAAAAAAAATATTACTTGAGCCAGAGTAAAAACTAATTTTTTTAATATAAGTATAACAGTTTTGGTCTTCAAAGTTTAGTCACGTCATGATGCTTGTTAGGGAAAGACCATAGCAACGTGTTTGATTACTAAGAAGACAATAATGGAGCAAAATTGTTGATTAATAGGTTTTTTGTTAAAGCTCTGCTTATTCTGGAGGCTCTAGCTTTTCTAAAACTTCGGGTTATGATGAGATCTTTAGCCAAATCGGAATACTAGTGTCAGCCTAGATAATATGTTTGATTTGCTTTATTTTTGTAAATATATGGATGTTCAAAGCTCGTTGTAAATTAAAATAACGAAAATTAGTGTTTAATACATTATTTTTTACCTAGCAAAATTTTTTTAGAACAGATTGCCATTGAACCTGTTCTACACCTGCTTCTTTTACCATCGGTTACATGGAACCGGTTCTAGAACAAGTTTCTTTGAGTCAAAATATAAGGTTTCACTGTCCTAGAACCAGTTCAATAAATGGTTCTAGAACCGGTTCCAAAGCAACACGTTCTAGTTTGGAGGTAAATAACCTATTGCAAATAGAACAAACTCCATATACACAGAATCGGTTGCAGAACAGAAATTAGGACCTGTTATAATACACTATAAGTTGTTCTGCAACCTTTGATTTGCTTTTTAATATTTTACTGGGTAATTCAGAATACATCAATTAAAGCTCAGAAATTCAAATTTTAATGCAGATAATATCAATTGATATCAATTTTTATTGAAATTCAAAAAAAAAAAAAAATTAAGTTCAGAATTTTCATTTTGAATTAAAAACATAAATTGATGTTAAAAATTTCCATTTCCACTGAAATTAATATAAATTAAATTTATATTCACAAGATTCCATGCAATATTTAGAACACATCAACTGATTACACTCATAAATTAAGCAGAAAAAACTGCTAAATTTAGCAATTCAAGTTAATTCAAATCTGAGGGTTTTTCTACATGAGTTTTCCGATTCAAAAATGTCTTTCTGTTTTTCTGTCGAAATAGTTCTTTGGCTCAAGGGTAATTTTTGTTTAAAAATGCTTTTAAAATCTGAAAGCATATCAGCAAACATTTTCTTACAGAAAACCAATAAGATTTTTAGGAATTTTTTCTTTAAAACACACAGCAAAATTTTTTAGAACATATTATCACTCAACCTGTTCTAGAACAACTTCTTTTACCACCGGTTACATGGAACCGGTTCTAGAACATGTTCCTGTGAGTCGAATGTAATGTGCCACTGTCCCAGAACCAGTTACATAACTGGTTCTAGAACCGGTTCTAAAGCAACCTGTTCTTGTTTGAACCAGTTGCAAAACAGAAATTAGAACCTGTTTATGATACAGTATAAGTTGTTCTGCAACCAGTTATTTGGATCTTACTATTTTACTGGGCAGTTGTTTAATTCGAATGAATTTTTCGTAAGAAAGGCAATATATTCTAGGAAATGTTTTCTTATAGAAAAAACGGTAAGAAGAAAACATATGATTTCTATTGTTGATTTACTTGAATAAACGTCACTACATTGCTAGGTCTGTCAAAAAACAGAGTAGTATTTGGAAGATTGACAAAGGCCAATTGTGACAATTTTTGTTGTTGTTTGTGTTTTTTTCTTTGATATTTTAATTTTGAATCTCGCTCCTAGACGAGGACAAGAAATTCTCATTGAGTTTGTGATTTAACATAACAAATATCTCTAGAAATTCTAATAACAAAGTCCCCTGAAGATTTCCTTAGGCAGGAATGAAATCCGGATAGGGACACGCCTACATCAGATTGCTTTTCACCAATTTGTTAAATAAGTTTTGGGACTTTAGCACATTTAATTACTATAAATGAAAAACGGTAAGGTTTTGAGCATGGTTTCCTATACAAAATCTTTAAGGTGTGAGGATTAAACTTTCAAATAACTGTTGAACTTTTATCGATGTTTTTATACAAAAAAAAAACCCACCGAGCCTAAGGAGTGTTATTTAGGAAAAATACACAGAAACTGGTTTTGTGTGAAAAAATTTTAGATTATCTAAATTTTTCTTTTCATTAAACTCTCAGATACAAAGAAGTTGCAAATATAACTATAAGTGCATGGACTACTTTTTTGTGTATAAAAGGTCCTTTAAAATTTCTTAAACAAGTAGCCTTATATCTGATAAAGATTTTGTTTGGACAGCATTCGCTTTAATCAAAACGTTTTATTTTATTTACTATCTTTCACTGCTTCCAATTCTAATTTTGTATTAAATCAAGACTTTATTTTTATTTTAAAGACAATGGAACTCTTTTTTGTAAACGCCTTTGTAAAAAATAAAGTTTGGAAAAAAAACTTGCAAATAAAATTAGCGAACAAGTACTTCAATAAAATTACCTTTTAATTTGAAAAATTTATCGTTTATTTTATAAGATATAGCGAATAATTTATATGTTTGTTTTAATTATCAACAACTATTGTTTTATTTAGCTTTTTTTAAATTTTTATAATTTTTTATAAATTTGAAAACAAAAAACTCTATAGATTATTTGTTAGGCCCATAACCTAATAAAGAAATATAGAGTATTGCCTAGAACTTGAATAATTTTCATTTTCATTGTAATCGAAAATCTTTCAGAATTTATTTTAAAAATCGGTTAATGCAACCATCAAAAAGATTTAGTAAATACTAATTTTTGAAATGTGATTGTTTCAACTTTTATATAATTGTTATGGTGAATTCTTATGGGAAATTGTAATATTTTTAGTTTTTAAAATAGTTGCCACAGTTGAATTGTTTTGAACAAACTTCATTATTGTCTGCATTGCTTTGGGAGTCCCGAATTCTAATAAAAAAGTAGTTAATTCAGTTAAGGTTGCAAACTTTGAGGCACATATGTCAACTTTTTACTAATACTATTAATATTGTAAAAATTTTACCAAATTTTTGCTATAGTCGTGAAATGTTTTTAGTTGGAATAGATTTCCAACAAATCTATTCCCTGCACACAGAGAAGAATTTAGTTATGTGCCAACTGAAATTCGGCTACTACTACTAAATTCGGTTATTATGAATTTCAGTCGGTAGGTACAACTGAACATTAGTTTTCACAACAAAGTTCGGTTAATTTATCTGAATTTTAGTTGCAACACCCAACATTTTCAGAAATCCAATGTTAATAGTGATGTACTAACTAAATTTATAAGTTGTTACCATTAAAATACACTTTTCAATTCGGTTGGCACTTTATTTCTCTCTGTGTGTGTGTAGGCAAATTTGTTCAAAAATAATCCAATTTTCCCTACTGTGCCGTGCAATATTTCACATCGTTGGCACTTGTTTTAAACACAAAATGTTGTTAATTTCCATTTCATATATATTTTTTTTATGTTAAATTAAAGATGTTTCCACCACGTTATATGCAGGTTTCGTCGACAACGAACTTGAGTTAAAAAAATTACAGACCGCTGCTGTCGAAACCCGATTTCAACGTGGTTCTTTTTTGCTACCACAAAATTCAACAGAAACTTAATAAAATGTCTTATTTATCACTTTAATAATACACCCGCGACATAAGTACGATAATATTTTATATTTTTTCAAATTATTTATTTTTTCAAACACTTTTTTTAGTTGTTTTTTGCCATATCAACACAATAAAAACAAAGAAAATATAAATTTCAACTGTAAATAAATGTTGTTTACGATTTTTTTTTTTAATATTAACACCACAAAATACTAACACTATGTACTTCATACAACTGCATATTTATTCAGACTTACCTAGACAAAGTGAAAATATACAAAAAAAATTCTTACTTACATCAAGTGGAAGACGAACACAAAAAACAAGCGCCAAGAGTAATAAAAATAATTGTCATCTAAGGACTTTTGGTGGCTTTTTTTGTGTGTACACCAAGGAATAGAAACAAAAATATATGAATCCTAATAAATATTGCGAAAAATAACCACACTACATATACAACTGAGGTTGCCAGATACAAATAAAAAATACAATGAAAAAAAATTTTTTTTTGACAATTAAAAACACTCATAAACTCATAGAACTTCTGCTGTAAAAATATGTAGTTGTTTGGGTTGTAATACAGTTTCTTTATTTTTAATGTAAATGTCAGTCATTTGTAGAACAAATTTTAATTTTTTACTAACCTTGTAGTTCATTTAAAAAAACAAACCACATTAAATGACTGTTTTATGATTTTACATTAATTTTTTACATTTTTTTTTGTTATTTAAAAAAAAATAATGTTTGTTAATTTTACTGGATGTGTGGTTTATTTTTACTATAATTGTGGTTCATTTTTTGAACATTAAGAAACAAATGACAATGTTAGTTGAATTTAATGAAATGTAAGTCGTCCTTTCTTTAAGTGAAAATTCATTTGTTTTTAACTACATTTGCAGTGGTCTTTACCTACATAGTATTCTAAGTGTATGTTAGAAGTTGTAAAGGGTGTAAATGAAAATTATTTTAAACGCAAATTGTGAAAGTCTTATAGAAGTTAAAATTAAAATTAAACTATTTTTTCAATCTTGAACTTTATACTTTAAAAAAATTACACAATTTCATTCGTATAACTTTTTTCACAAAAATATTGCCCAAAGAAGTTAAAATTAAAAAAAAAAAAAAATATGAACAATTATCTATCAATAATGGTTTCAAATTTCTAAGAGCAAAACTCCTGGGAATAAAATTGAACTCTAGAAATCGGGTTTGGGTGGCCAAGATCTAATTAAAAATACCTTATGATAACTCGAAATATTTTTAAAATTGTATAACATTTCATTACACCCAGAAAACAAACACATGTGGAAATTGTAAACCGTACTAAAAAATAGGTACTGGCAACCACTGCTATTTTTGTTATATCCACAGTGTTAAAAATTACTAAATGTATAATTAATATTTCACTTAGAAAATACTATTTTGTTTGCAAAGCATGTGTTTTTACAGTACGACCAGCTAAATTCTTTGCCAATATTATTAGTTTTACCAATATTACACAGATAAGAAACATTTTTTTTTAAATATTTTATGCTATTTCACACAATTATATATGATGTATAAGATTAAGACCAACCTGTATTGCTGCTTTTTACATGTATTTTATTATACATATTGCTCACAATAATTTAATTTAAACTATTTTAAAATCACCG
>JAEKOY010000083.1:0-50000 GCA_021234595.1 Delia radicum | reverse complement strand
GGTCAACATTTACATGAACTCATCTTTAAACATTGAATTATATAGATCATTATATTGACTCAAATAAAGATTTCATAAATTTCTCTAAATTTTATGTGTTTTTGTTTTAATCAAATCCGAAAGCTCTTAAAAAATCACCCTTTATTTGATAATTTAACTGTATATTCCATTAAAACAACTTTACTGATTAACTGTTGAAATTTTATGGAATTAACTGTTGAAATTTTATGGAAAAGTTCTTGTGAGTGTATAAAAGACATTATCAGTTGCTTTTATATTTTATTTAAAAAAAAAAATCCTATAAAACTTTATATTACAGTTACGTGTAGAGGGGGTACATAAATACCTACAAAAAAAAATATATGTTAATTTTTTTTGGCAAATTAGTGAAGCTTAAAAGTCTCCAATTTCAAAGAAAACAACAAAAAAATTAATTCACATTTAGATCACCCTCATCATGAATTAAAATTATGACAAAAATTAAAAAAAAAAAAAAAAAATGTTTTATAAAAAAAAAACACCTAAATTTTTTTTAATAAAATTTTAGTGATATCTGAGAAGAACAACAAGTAGTAGTTCAAAAAAAAAAAAATTAACATTTTTCAATTCACTAACTTGAAATAAAGAACCCGCTTAGATTTCTGTCTTCGAAAAAAAGGAGGTATTTTTTTTTTTTTTTTTTTGGTTCTTGTGTTTCTCAATATATGGATGGCGTTGAAAGGCATAAATTTGTACAATTTACGTCTTAATTGAGAAACTACAAATGAAACCTTTAAAATCACTTCGTTGTATTTTTTTTTTTATAATACCACGGCCTAATCGCTGCATTTCATTTCAATGGTTCGGTGTCCTTTCTTTTTGTTGCAGCAAACAAGACCAAGACGACAACGTAGACTATGAAGAAGTTTTATATTTTATTCTTCGTCATTTTTAACGTAAAAGTAATTTACATAAAGTTAAACTTTTAATAATATTTTGTATCGTAACGATGCGTCGACATGGTTAAAATGTTACAAAAAAAAAAAAAAACATAAAGAGAAGCCCTTTTTAGGTGGCGCAAAAGGAATCCGGTTTAAACGTGATTTTTTGGTATGTGCCTGCGTATAGGCGCATACGAATATGTTGTTGGTGGTGTCTCAGCATGATCTTCCAAATAAATTTCCAATGAAATTTAAGACATCTTTGAATCTTTCAAAAAAAAATTAAAAATATTTCAGAGTTCATTGAAGAAGATAATGGATGAGGGAAAGGAAGAAATCACATGGGTTAAGGGCAGAGAGGGGCAAAAATGGGACATCACGTAGTTTGTTGAAGGATCTTTTAAGTATTTTGTTTTAATAGCACTGTTAATAATGTAAAATAATTCATTACCGACCACCGCAAAGTTTACTAAACAGAGAAGAAGAAAAAAAAAATCGCAAGAAAAAAGTTGGTAACAAAAAAAAAAAAATCCTTACCAAATAAATTCGACAAAGAATGCACCTTAAACCCAGTAAACATTTTTAAAGGCATTTTTAGAAAATAAAAATTTTTTCAGTAAAATCCTAAAACAGTTCCAAAATTATTTATATTAATTACACGGAAAAAATTATAGTCAATAAAATTTCAATTACACTCTTGTTTGAGTTTAAACAAACTTTTAATTACAAGTTGAATAATATCTATTAAATGTTTAATTTAAAATTATCAGCTCATTATAACAAACAATTTTTAAAAATGCCAAAATTAAAAAAACACCAAAATTAAAAAAAAAATTAAAAAATTAAAAAAAAAAAAAAAAGAAACCAAAATGTTTAAATATTTTTAAATTTTTTTTTAAATTTTGGCGATTTTTTACATTTTTTTTAATTTTCTTAATTTTGGCGATATTTTACAATTTTAGACATTTTCACAACTTTTTAAAATTGTTGACGATTTATTTGTATTGTACCAATTTTTGCAATTTATCCGAATTTTTCAATTTTGGCGATTTTTGAATTTTGCCGGTTTTTTTATATTTTGGAGACTGTTTTAATTATACGCGATTTTATGTTTTTGCCGATGTTTTAAATTTTGAAAATTTTTCACAATTTTTGAAGCTTTTTTCCAATTTTTCTTTTTAATTTTGGGAATATTTTTTAGTTTCGGCCATTTTGATTTTTTTTTTTTTTTAAATTTTGGAGATGATTAAAATATTATTTGAAACTAAATCAATTAAATAGTTACAAATTATTTTTATTGATACTACAATTTCCTTAATAGGAGCGAATTTAATTAAACTTTGTATTGAATTAACAAATATTTTAATTGAAGCTCGATTTTGTTTAATTTTGACATTTTTTTTTTTTAATTTTGGTGATTTTTGTATAATTTATTGATTTTTTTTTTTTTTATTTTTGCCTTTTTTTAATTTTGTCGAGTTTTTACTAATTTTAGCGATTTTCCCCCCAACTTTTGGAGATTTTTTGCAATTTTCGATCTACTATCTAAAATCTGTTTGAAATTAAAAACAATATTTAATTCAATTTTTAATAGATATGATTAAAATCTTTATTGAAACTAAATCAATTAAATAGTTACAAATTATTTTTATTGATACTACAATGTCCTTAATAGAACCGAATTCAATTTAAACTTCGTAAACAAACAAAAAAGTGGAAAATTGTTATCGGTATTTGCAAAATATTTTTTTAAGAACCCTTATTTTCGATAGGAGTTTTTCAAAAATTATTTAAAAATATAAAAAATATAGTTTTGATTATTATTTTGATGAGAAAATACGAATTTATTTAATTTATTTCGAAATTAAAATTTAAAAAAAGCGTTTCCATTAAATAAATTTTACTTTTTGTACAACCGATTTTATTAACGGTATTTTGTAGATATAACAGAATTTAATGGGTAAAATTTTGAATTATAGATATTAAAAGACATATACCACTTTTGCAATAGTAGTTTTAAAATTTTCATATCGGTATTAAATTTATAATGTCATTGTTGACATGTAACAATTTAACAAAAATTGTCAAAACCTCGATATTTTTCGAAAAAAATTTTTAAAAATCGTTTAACTTAAAAAATTAAAGTTTCTTGCATTTTTAAATAAAGACTTGTCCGCAATATTATACAAAATTTTTAAATTTTTAAAACATCCTCAATCTGTCTTATATTCTATCAAAGTTTCAATTTTGGTTTCATAGATTTCCTCAAGGGGGCGCTTTGAGGATAAAAATTACAAAAAAGTCTTAACGAAGTATGGTTCTATAAATGTGCAAGGTTTGGTTTAAAAATATCAAGCGGATCTATGACATGCCCTTACTGCAACCCAAAGTCTTTACTGGGTTATTTTTTTTTAGCAGTACGTCAAGATTACTTTAAGGGTTTTTGTGTTGTACCTTTAAAAAAAAAGCGGTTAGTTTTGTTAAAAGAGTGAGAGACAAATAAAACGAAATAAAGACCAAACACATCTTAAGGCATCTTCAAAAAAAAAAAAAAAAAGTAAAAAATCATTCAAAGTGAGAAAAAAATGTTTGCAGACTTAAAGGAATTTTTCGATAATTGCTTTACATAAATGTACGTTCGCCAGCCATACCCTTTTTCATCATCATTATGAATTCTTACGCATTTTTTGAAAAACTTTTTTTTTTAAGTGTATTTTTCTTACAATGTGATCTCTTAATGTGGCATGGTATGCATTGATTTGCCTAAAAAAAAAAAAAATAAGATGAAGAAACCTGAAGAAGATGAAATATGTACACGGAATAACACAAGAGGATATATAAAAATTTATTTCCATCCTTTTAAGTACATGAAGTAAACAAGTTTTGATTTGGTTAAACCTTTAATGGTTTAAAGCTACAAATCGAATTTTGGGCCATAAATGAACAACGATTGAACATGATTAAAATCTCTAAAGAATCTTTGATAAAGATAGTTATGAGTCCTTAGCCTTTTGATGACCACAGGCAAGAATGATTGCAAAATGAGGGCCAAAGGAGGTTTTTTTGCAAAAAGAATTTTAGTTGACAAAAAAAAAAATTTAGATTTTTAGCAAACTACCCAGCAAAACTTTGGTAATGGGTGCAATAAAGTAATGCATTACCTTGTAATGTGTACTCCTTACCTGTATCATTATTTTCTAACAAGAAGTAATGAGTTACCGATAATTTAACACTAATGGATTACCTTGTAATGATACCTCATTACATTTTACATTACTTCAAAACATAAAATAATGACTTACCGATCATCAATTACATAATGCATGAATTATAAACGTAAAGTTATTATTAATATATATTTTTGAAAATCTATTTATAGACACATTACTTTGTGATTTTTTGTAAGCATGAGGGTAAGAAGCACAACAACTCATTTACATTTTAAGCAATAAAATATTATATGTATCGATAGCTCAGTTGGTAGAGTTGTCGCCTAACTAATTGTTAAATACCAGAGACCCCCGGTCTCTCCCAGCATGACCGCGTTATTTATTTAATATAAAAAAAAAGTTATATATTTAATTTTAAAAAAATATCTGTAAAAAAAAATTTTTATACATTTTTTTTTTATGAAAATCTATTTATAGACACATAACTTTTTCCCACCATGTATGAGTAACCAGTTACTTTACCCCCTACAAGGTAATGACTCCACCCAATACTTTTAGGCTCATCGCCTGTAAAATTCATCAGTGAAGTAAGGTGTAATGTAATGTGTGCAGCCCTATGTCGATACATTACTTTACCCATGATTTGGTAATGTGTGGTTTTGCTGGGTAATTAAAATTTTTTAAAATTATTGAAAAGCTCCATTATTTTATTACAGCGATTTTTAATGAAACTTCTTTTTTTACTGTGTATGAAACTTTATTAAATAATATTTTTAATAAATATTTATGAATACTTGCATTTATTTAATGAAAAATTTCAATAAAAGAGTTCCAGTGCAACTGCATTGCTTTTATCCAATAATGTATTAATATCATGAAAATAATTCTCTTAGTGTATGGAGTCAATTTGTTGGCTCGCTTCAGACAAAATTGTATGGTCCTCAAATGGCAGTTATTTTTTCGAAGCAAAATATGTGAAAATGGGTTGGGTCGATCTAGGGGGCTAAATATCTCTAGAATCGCAAAAACTTTAAAAATGTCTTCGGCGGAATACACACAGAAAAATTTTAATATTGCCAACTGAAATTCGTTTAATACGACTCAAATTCGGTTATTACGAATTTCAGTGGGTTGGCAAAGTTCGGTTAATTCAACTGAATTTTAACATAACCCAGAATATTAAGACATCTAATGTAAATATCTTTGAAATAACTGAATTGATATATTGTTAAAATTAAAATATACTTTTCAATACGATTGGCACTTTATTTTTCTGTGTGTATGTATCTGCAAATAAGACTGATTTTGTCACCTTCAGTCAAGTAAAATAAATTTATATTGAGACTATCATTCAATACCTTTTCATGATAACTCTAGTTATTAATGAAAAAAGCATTGATTGGATTAAACCCATGTGTCTTCTTGTGTGCTGTCAAAGTTAAAACTTTGACAGCACACAAACCCTAGACGATTGTAAAAAATTTTAATTTTGTATCATTTTGTGAACAAATCTTTATACAAAAATATAGGAAGGGCTTGTTGCAAAAACTTGATAAGCCACTTTGATTATTTTCTAGTGTTCATTGTTTTCTGGACATCCATTAACAATTTTTTGGAAGAAGTCCAGCTTAAACACTTGCCACACGTCCCTAGAGTATAAAAGTTCTCCAATATTCATATTTCTATATATTTTCCAACTTTAAAAGGCAAAAATAAACCAAAAAGAAAATGTGACTTCTCAAGTTTTTACAATATGCCCTTCATATAAAAAACTATGTTTTTTAAGTTACCCGATTTTTAAAAATGTTTGGAAAAATATCGTTGTTTTTGAACATTTTTTAAAATTGCCATATGGCAACCATGACGATATAATTTTTATAAATTTAGTATTATTTTAATAAAAAATCATGCATTCTTTATGTTTTGAGTTAAAATGGAATAAATTTTGGACTATTTTAGACTTTGTGTGTTTCAAAAGTTCATCGTTCGATCGGTCAGATTTTCAAAATAAAAGATACACCGATCGAGTTTGGATAAGAGGATGGTTATACAGACAAATGGACATTTATCAGTATGAATATAATTTTCAATCTGTTTTTCTGTGCATGACATTTTCTTTATTTTTTGTCTTGCTTAACCCTGCATGCAACTAAAGATTTTAATGCAAGCTGTAAATTTTCAAAGTAAATGGAAAATATATGAACCACATATTTCTGCGTTTTGCGATATTTTTACTTTTTACGATTTTATTAGCAAAAAACCAAAAATGGCCAAAATTTGGGACCATCCAAAAATATAGCGTACACCTATCCCTCGATTTACACGATACGTTCCAGAAAAAATCGTATAAATCGAATTCAAAAAAGTTTGTATGTAAAATCGTGTAAATCGGATAAAAGGCAAATGCTGTATACAAAGAAATTTTTTAATTTATAAATTTATTTGGAACTTTTTTAAAAAATTTTTGAAAAAATTTCCATAAAAAAAAAGTCAAAAAATTTATTTTTTCAAATAATTATTTGGATACTCTGGATAACAATTTTTCACAATAAATTTATTCACGATTGTAGTCAAGATGTTGAGTAATGTTAAGATTTTTAAATCATTCAGTTATCCTTTTTCAGTAAAAAAAAAATATATAGCCGTTTAAAAGTACTGGTTCGAAAAAGGAACACTGTGTCAGAAATGAGTAAACCCTGTGAATTTAAAGAAACGATGGGCAGGGTTAAATAGACTATACTTCAAAACTATGGCATGCAAAGTTTCACGTTGAAAAGTCTCAACCTAAAGAATTGATGATCATTTAAAAGTCGAAAAATTTAGTTTGAGTTTTAAGAACAGTATTTAAAAAATGGTGTAATGTAATTTTATACAGTTTGAGGTATAACAAGTTGATGTCAGCTCACCAACAACGAGATACAAACATTACAAACTTTTATGCTCTTATTCATAAAAAATCTTAATTAAGACTTCAAATACATACCAATTTTTTTGCAAGGGTCCTTCCAGCAAAAATTGTTGCTGAATTTACAGACTTTTTTTTTTGTGAGTGTAATAAAAAATGGAATCTGAAGATGACATCGAATTAGCCTAGTTGTACAAAGTTTTCGGACAAAACGATTTGCACAACTCTGGTTAAAAGTCAACTCGTGATGGGTCCGAAATTGTTAGAATATCAGTAAAAAGTCTCGATTTTGTTTGATGTAAGGTGGATTTATGCGATAATCGGGAATATAACCCATGTAAGCCCTATTTCTAAACATAGACCGATTTTAAAGGAAAGCTAGTTTAAGAAAATTTTTTCGAAATTTTCTGTGGATCTTTTCAATCTTTTAAAAAATCTAAAAACTTTATAGGGTTAATAATACTGGACAGATTTTTGAAACAAACACTTCATGATAAAACAAACAAACACTTAATTCATGACATGTTTGCGTATGTATCATGTACATTTGTGTCTGTCTTGCTTTCGTTTCTGTTTTTTTCCTTTCACATATTTTTCCCACGCCACTTTTATAAAAGGATATGATCATAATGATGACGAGACGATCTTCGTTTTAATACATTTTTTATATCACAAAAATTAAAAACGGAGACAAAAATGAAAAGAAAAATTTTTAAGATTTTGAACTGTAAAATAAAATATAAAAAAATCTTCAACAATTTCACATTTTGAGTTAAACAACACTTTGTTATTGCTAATTAAAATTGTGTGTAACACAATATGCGAATGGTGTTGTTGTTGTTGTTGCTGTTGCAACAAAGAACGGATATGCAACACAAGCAACAAACAACAACGGCCCACACGAAGAAGACGCCAGCCAAGCTATTCAGCAAACCCAACCACTGCTACACAGAGAATATTTTAGAACCAGTTTTAATGAAATTTTTCATTAAGCTAATGATGTTTTTTTCACAATGTGAATGAAGAAAAAAAAAAAAGCTTCATAATTTTTATGAAACTATTACTAATGAAACGTTTTTATTAGGCGTATGAAATGTTTAATAAATAAAATGAAATTTTTCATAAAATTTTATGAAAAATTGATTTTTGTTGTTTGGCTCTGAGGTCCGATTAAATAATAAACTATTGAATGATTTAATTCTTCTTATTTTAAACGTGCTTAAGATCATACATTTATTAATTATAATTATTTATTTCCAATATTTCGTCTCCACATTGGGTGACTTCTCCAGGGAACAATTATTACAAATTCTTCAGGGAATAATTATTACAATTTTTTTTTTAAATCAAATTTTAATAATTGTTTCCTGAAGAAGTCACCCAATGTGGAGACGAAATATTGGAAATATATAATTATAATTAATAAATATATGATCTTAAGCTCGTTTAAAATAAAAAGAATTAAATAAAAGAAGATCACAGAAAAGTTAACATTTCTATAGAATGATTTTTATTTTGTATATTATTTTAATTAGAATCTCTAATCATCTTCTCGGAGGTCCAAAAAAAAAAAAAACTATTGAATTATTTTTATTATAGTTGGATTCCCAATATTTCGCTAAGAATCTCTAATCATATTCCAGGGGTATTTAAAATATTTAATAACGATCACAAAACACTTATTATTCTTCTGAAGTACTATTAAATTATCAGAAGAATAAGAAGTGTTTTTGTGATCATTATTAAATGTTTTAAATACTCCGTGAAGATGATTTGAGATTCTTAGCGAAATATTGGACAACGAAATTTAATAAAAAAAATCATTCAATAGTTTTTTATTTTATCGGACCTCAGAGCCAAACAACACAAATCAAGTAAACTACATCATTATAATGAAAACTTTCAAGGGACGAATTCCAGTGACATATCATAGATTTAATGCAAAAATTCATTGATATCAAGTAGATAATTCTCTCAGTGTACACTCAGTAGTTGTTGAATAGGATGTCTACCATGAACTTAATGTGCTAAAATGCTTATTTAACACACACTTTCACACTCAAAAAAATTAAAACAAAACTGCATAAATATTTTTGTAGTTGTTTTTTATAATTTAATAACCTTTGTTAACCCTTTCTTGGTTTTATTCTATTTTTATTTGTTTTTTTTTTTTTTTTTGTTTTTTGTTTTGCCTTGTCTCATATTAACTATCAATTTTTCTGCTTAGATCATATAAAAAAAACATCCATAAATGCACAGGCATGTAAAATGGTATGGTAACCGCCTGTTTCCGGTGGCAAAAAAAAATATATTCGAATTATATTGAATGGGAATTGTTGCACATTTGTGTAAAGATTGTTGTGTTGTACAATTTATTCTTAATTACTTCACACGTTCAAATAGAGTTCAATTCATTCAAAATTATGTGATTTCATCAAGAATCAATGAGCGAGCAAGAATGTTTGTAAAATGTGAAGGGTTTAAAAGTGAAATCACGCATAAAACAGATGTTAAACGTATTTTATACATTTGCAAATAAAATGCATTTTGTTCAAAAGGGACTACACAAAATGTTATATTATTAATAAAAATTGTGGTATTGTGTTTCATTTAATGAATTTACATTGTAATGGCCCCTATGGAAAGAGTTATGGGAAATGTTTTTGATATAGTTTAGATAAATAGGGGTTTATAGGAATTTTATAAACTGAATAAGAATTATATGCTTACAAACTTACAATAGCGAAATGTTATATAATCAGCAGAAATTTTTAAAATATGTTTAGGAATCTAATGCTTATGTGACTAAAAACTTCTATAATAAGAATAATAACCAAAATGGCGCCCAACGGGGGCTCACAAATTTTACTGGTACAAAAAAAAAAAGAATTAATATTGTTATTTTCAATTTATAACGAGCTTTCAACCTCCGTATATTTACAAAAATATAGCAAATCGAACATATTAGCTTGGTTAATACTAGTATTTCGATCTGGCTAAATATCTCATCAGAACCCGAAGTTTTAGAAAAGCTAGAGCCTCCAGAATAGGCTTTAACAAAAAACCCATTAATCATCAATTTTGCTCCATTCTTGTCTTCTAAAGCTACTAAACTTTGAAGACCAAAAATGTTCAATATATGCAAAAAAAAATATAAATTTTTACTCTGGCTCAAATAATATTTTTTACAGTTTTATTAGTTTTTTGTTTTTATATACATAGACTTTTTTTATGATATTCGCAATACGTAAGTTAATTGTTGCCTATAAAAATGAAAACAGAGGTTGTGCTTAAAAGAGACCAGGACGTCCTAAAATAACAAGCGAAAGACTTGACAGAAGATTACTCGAAATATCGGAGGCGAAGCCACTAAAATCTGTACCAAAGATTCGATCTCAGTTTATAAACGAGGGCAGAATTGCACAATCAATATTCATTATTCGTAATAGACTCTGAGTCAGTGGTATCTCGCAAAATTCCATACATAATAAGCAAAGTAAATATGAAAACAAGTATTCCGTTTTACGAGAAACACGTTTTAAAGCCACAAGAATTTTGATACAATAACTTATGGACAGATGAATCCATGATAAGACTTAAGTACTCTCATGGCATGGTACACGTTTGGAGCAGGGCACGTGACGCATTGTCTTTTCCAACTGTTAAAGCGGTAGACAGAGGCTTAATGGTGTGGGGCTGCCTCTACAGGTGAAATCGTTTAATAGGTCAAAATTTCATATTTCAGCTGAAAATTTATATTGCTGAGGAGGTATCCCAAAATCTAAGCCAATTAAAATATTGTATCATTTCAAACTGGAAAAGCGTCAGAAGAGTGCCTGAAGTTAGTCGACAATACACTCAGGGAACTCCAGCTTTAAAAAGTAGTAGTTGTTAGGGTTATTTTAAATGTAAATGTCAGTCATTTGTAGAACAAATTTAATTTTTGACTAACTTTTAGTTCATTTAAAAAAACAAACCACAACAAATGACTGTTTTATGATTTTACATTCATTTTTTACAGTCGTGTTTTGTTATTTTTTTAAAAAAAAAAAAGGAAATGTTTTTTTCAATTTTTATATTTTTATATTTTTTACTAACATATGTGGTTCATTTTTGTTACAATTATTAGTAATTTTTTGAACAGTAAAAACAAATGACAAATTTAAGTTGAATTTAATGAAATGTTAGTCGTACTTTCTTCAAGTGAAAATTCATTTGTTTTTGACTACAATTGCAGCCGTCTTTACCTACATAATATCCTTAGTGTATGGAAGACCAACTTGCTAAAATGTCTCTCATGGGGCATATTATTTTAATAAATTTGTATATGGTACAACTAATGACAATAATTTGGTAAATAAAATAAAAAAATGTTCTGATAATATTATCATTAATATAAGTTGCACGAGTTTTTATCAGTAGTTTTGTTTCGGAAACCTACTTTTTCCACTAACTGTACAGTAAAATTTAATAAAAAAAAATTCTATCACTTTTATATATTTTTTTAAACCCGTTTTTAATTAGAATATAAATGAGTTTAAAAAATGTTCTGCAAAAAAGAACGTGAAAACCTACTATTTTTTGTTTTGTAATGATTATTAATATTTTTTTATTAAAGTACTAAAAACAAAGTTATAATTATTAGGTTTTAAACCAACGAACAAATAGACTACAGAAGAACCAAGGTAGTCACATCAGTTAAATTTTATATGCCAAGTGGTTTTAAGAGAAACAGTTTTTTTTGAGGTTTTTTTAATGCATTGTTTTTGGTATATAAATTTTGTGTTAATTTTACAAAACTTATGCAGAGCATACATTAAACAACTTTAATTAACTTAAAAATTTAATAAAAATTGCTTAAAAGCACGAAAATTAATTAAAGAAAGCTTTGGAAACGGCTTGTTTAAACAAATGAAATTCAACCTTTATAGCTTGCCTAATGGATTTTAAATTTTCAATTTTAAAAATTAGATAGTTATATATAGGCAATATATAAGGTGGCGCAAAAATAACCTTCCGATGTTTTTTTTTTTTATTATGTATTTATTATGTATAGCATTTTCTGATAGGAGGATTACTTTTGCGCCACCTTATACTTTCTACCACTAATCCTGTTTTGTGGTTAACAAAATATTTGTTTTGAACAATCTGAACTTGCTGAAGTACTAAATAGGGAGATTTATCCTTCATAAACAAAATAATCGTATTGATCCATAATACCCGACCGTATAGTTATTATTTTTAATTATTTTATAAAAAAAAAGACGTGTAAAGTTGCTGTTTATTTCTGCTCTTGAAAAAATCTGTAAGTATTCTACTTGAAAATGTGATAGACATATTTTTTTTTTGGATCAAAGTACATATATCATGACTATCCCATGAGATACCATGAGATCAGCTTATGTATGCCATTTTTCGGATGAGATGAGAGTTATATGTGCTATTATGTGTTGTTGTATGTAATCATATTGATTCCATTGAAAATACTTTTAATTTGATATAAACTGAAAACCGCCAAAACATGGATGGGTTTATAATGACTAAACATCGTCTAACACATAAACAAAAGATCATTCATGTCATATAAAAAAATAATTGAAAATAATTCGAAAATTTTTCGAAAATTTTTTCAAATACCTCATATATATTCCTTATACTTAAGAAATTCTAAGCCAATTTTGCGATGTCCGTCTGTGTATTGAAATGGCGATCACGGAGCGAAAAAGCAGCATCCGGGATTATTCGGCATCCTTCCGAGCAGTTTGGTATTGAAAATAAGAAAAACTGGTCCAGCGGTTCAAAAGTTCTGAGTGAAAATGTGAAGATAATTTTAAATTTTCCATACAAATTTGTGTATCTTAAGACAGTTTCATAGTACCGTCTGGTGTATAAAATATTACGTCATATTTTCCATCTGAACGCTAAGAGGTGAATAATATTTAAAATTCACCTCAAATTTTGATTTCACCTCAAAATATTTTTTTTACGACAAACATTTGTTTACCACCATAAAATGCTTTTTCACAACAAAAATATTTGTTTACATGCAAAAAAAAAGTTTTTCACATAAAAAAATTTTTTTCATCTGTAGTTCTAATGTTTTTTTTTTTAATTTTTTGTTTTTATTTTTTTTTTTAATTTTCAATTACCAGGCGTGCCTTAGTTTACCTACCACCTCAAGTTTTACATAAACTGCAGCCTCCACTTTAAAACTATTTTTTTTTTTTTTTTTAAATACAAAAAAAAGCTAATATTTGTTCACAGAAAATAAGCCGAGTAAAAAGCAAAGCTAAAAACAAAAATATCAAGTCAATGTTAGTGATTGACATACTTTTATTGACAAAACGTACCTCTAAATATACGAGGAATGTCGTCTCTTTATTCTTTCCACTCTTTTTCAAAATAATACAAAGTTAAGTAAATAATAACCAGGCAGTTACACTCGATTACTAGAGATATTACACTGATAGAAAAAAATTAGTAAAGTTTTTTGCTACAACTACTCAAAATTAATTAAAAATGACGTTGCAGAAAAAAGTGCTAAAATTAGCACATTTTATTGCTAAACATTAGTAAGATAAGAATAGCATAAATAAAACTGTTGAAACAAGAAATAATTAGATATATTTGAGATAAATTTTAGTTCCTTTACAGTAATGTGCTAAAATCAGCAATAAATCCTTAATATTTATAGACAAAATATTAATTTATATTAATAGACAAAAAAATAATTAATTTCAATTTTTTTTTTTAAATAAATTAATAGTATGAAGGCAAATTCTTACAGTGCGGCCTTCGGCCGGGCTTAGGGGTTTTCTCCTATGTGACAGGCAGTTTAATGGAATAATGAAAACTATTCATTAAATCAATGAATTCAACTTAATGAAATAGATTCATTAATAGTATGAATAAAAATTCTTACAGTGCGGCGTTCGGCCGGGCTTAGAGGTTTCTTCTATGTGAAAAGCAGTTTAGTGGCATCGCTGAGAAAAGTTTTTCCGATTTGCGTTATCAAAAAAAAATGATTATTGTTATAATTTCGATGTATTTCTAATTGTTTTCGAAAATATCGCCGAAAATCAGTAGTTTTAAGTATTTAAGATAGTAGCGCAAAAAAAAATAAAAATCGCGTGATTGTTACAAAAAAAAAATTTATTTTTTTTAGGAATCTAAAAGTACTAGTTTTAATCACAACAAAACTCGACCTGACGATAGATCAGTGCGCTAAAGCGCTCTGTCTAACGTGTAGTGAGAGTGCATGTGGCATTAGAAATCAGTTTATCTATACCCCGGTCAGTGATTGCACAGAAAAATTTCATATAGACGCAATCAAACAAATAAAAAACATAACAAATATTACATTATTCAAAAAAACAGGGTCACTGACGAAGGTTCAATACCAGAAACTGCGCAGTCTGATTCAGAAAATTTACAATGTAGTTATGATTTTTAGAAAATACACTCAATTTTTTTTACCACGCCTTTCACAATTTAAATTAAATAAAATTGCATATTAATTATAGTATTAATTGCAATTGTCTGAAAAAGACGTTAAAATTCAAACTCAAAACAAAAATCAAACTTTGCTCTCTGGCAATTCTTCCCTAACTACGTAAGCGCCATCTATCGAATATACAAAGAATATATCATAGATGTGGCATCACTTACAACATATGGGAAAACAGTAGACATTAGAGTGAGGTAAGTTTCTAAAAATAGAACTGTTGTGTTGTTGGAGTTGTACTTCTGAGATTATGTATGCAAGAACAAAAACACCGTGTATTGAATAAAACTAGTTTTAATCACAACAAAACTCGACCTGACGATTGATCAGTGCGTTAAAGCGCTCTGTCTAACGTGTAGTGCGAGTGCATGTGGCATTAGAAATCAGTTTATCTATACCACGGTCAGTGATTGCACAGAAAAATTTCATATAGACGCAATCGAAAAAATAAAAAACATAACAAATATTACATTATTAAAAAAAAAAACAGGGTCACTGACGAAGGTTCAATGCCAGAAACTGAGCAGTCTGATTCAGAAAATTGAAAATTTACAATGTAGTTATGATTTTTAGAAAAAAAACTCATTCTTCTCTACCACGGCTTTCACAATTAAAATTAAATACAATGGCATTTTAATTATAGTATTAATTGCAATTGTCTGAAAAAGACGCTAAAATTCAAACTCAAAAGTACTTTATTTTACTTTTTTTTTTGTTTAGGCATTTTTCGGTCCACCCTAAATTATTTAAAATTTACTTAAATGACTCTAGTTCTTTGCTTTCCTTTACATATAAAAAAATGTTGGCATTTTTTGCATCCTCCCCAAAGGATCATAAATTTATTAAAATGTCTCTAGGGTTGGCTACGTTTAGTGGATCTGGAAAAAAATTAATTTTTAAAACTGTAGAAATTTTCTTTCGTTTAAGTACCCACACTTGTATGTAAAAACGCGTTTTCGTTTTTTGGACCCTTGGGGGCCTATGGAGATACATCACCACTAATTTTTAATTTCGTTTTATTTTTTATTTAGGAGATATACATATTTTTTTTTTTTTAATTAGCCAAAAAAATCTGTTATTTAAGCAGTTTTTCTGCAACGTAATTTTTAACAAATTTTTAGTAGCTTTTACTGCTATTTTTACAGGTTTATTTCTATGAGTGTATCATATAATGATAGAGTAGATACGCGACAAACTCAAATAAGACTACTTAACTAATCTTCTAGTAAAGTATTGATTATTTAAGCACTTAATCAAGATCATAACAGGGGGACAAAAAAAAACTAGAACGTTAAATAAATAAAGTAATATTTTCTTTAGCTCATAAAAAGAATGCGTTGCACTTACCTTTGGCTGCTAATGATATAAATGCTTGGGCATGTTGTCGCACTTTGTCCAAATCCAAATCTGGAAATTTAGTACTTCTAATAGGCAGGCGTATCAATAATAATTCCAAAAAATCCAAAGGTGTTACACATGACAAATCCCAGCCTAAACGACTTAAAACATAAAGTTCCCATTTCTGAAAAGAGTACAAAATTGTAAATAATAAGAAATTAGAACAAGTTGTTGAAATTAAAGATAAATAAATATACACATTCAACAGTTGATAAATACGGAAAAGTAGTGCTGGTAAAAGAAGGAGTAGTGGGTATCGGGTATTTGTATTTTTTTATTATCAGAGTTGTATTTTGGACAGAAAAATAATACAACAATGCGACTTCGCTAAAATAAGTGACATTACAATACAGCTCTGCTAAGAGCCAAAATCAAAGGTGAAAATTTAAAGAAAAAAGTTTAAAAAATCTAAAAAAAAAACATCGAATAGTTTGAAAAAAAAAATTCAAAAATATATTTTTAAAATTTGCATTTTCAATACAAGTGAAAATTTTCATAAAATTTAAGTAAAAAAATCATATTGAATTTTGAATTAAAAAAGCATTAAAAAAAATATCGAGTAGTATCTAGTATCCAAATTAAAAATATCGAGTAGTATCGAGTATTGAAAAGTAACCGAATTTACCAGCACTAGTGAAAAGAGTTAATAATTTTATAGATTGTAGCAAACCATAGTAATATTATACCCTACAGAAGAAGAAAAGTATGTGGGAAAATACTGATGTCTTCAATATATTCCCATTGAAATTTATGTAGAAAAGTTTTAAGAGGACTAAAATTCTTTAAATTCACTAAATTTATTAAAACTATCAATTTCATTCAATGCATTAATTTCAATGAATTCATTCATTTTATTAAATTCATTAAATTGATTAGTTTCATAAAAAACATTAAATTCATTAATTTCGTAAAAATCATTTTATTCATTTAATTTAATGAAAATAAATTCATTACTTTATTTGAATTGTAAAAATTTATTAAATTTATTAAACTCATTAAATTATTGTAAATTCATTAAATTCATTAAATTCGCAAAATTATTGAATTATTCTAATTTAATTTATTACATAAATTACATTTATTAAATTCATTGAATCATTTAAATTCATTGAATCTAATTTAATAGATTGAATTTATTAAATTCATCGAATTTTTTATTGTAATTCTTTGAAGTCATTAAACTATTAAATTCATTATACTCAGAAAATTCATTAAATTCATGCACTCATTAAATTAATTACATTAATCGAGTTCATTAATTCGCTAAATTAATAACATTCATTATATTTATAAAATTCATAAAATTCATAAAATAAAATTCTTTATATTTACCAAATCCATGTAATACATTATATTCATTAAATTCACCAAATTCATTAATAAATTCATTGGTCATACAATTCATTAAATTCATAAAAACCATTAAATTCATTAAGTTTATTGGATTCATTAATTTTTACTAAATTTATTAATTTCCTTAAATTCGTTAAAATACTAAAATTTATTGATATTAATTCAATTCAAAAAAAAATCAAAAAATTCATTAAATTTAATAATCAACGTAAATTATTTTGTTTTAACCCATTTTGCACTTCCATTGCTTTAAAGCAACATCTACTTTTAAGGTCTTATAATTTTGTATAGGAGAAAGATATAACAACGCAGTAAAAGTTTGATTTAAGGTATTTTCTATACAAATAATTTAAAAGAAAATGTTTGACAAAAATTGATTTAAAAAAAAACAGAGTTATATTTGGAAGATGACAAAGCCAATTGTGATAATATTTTGTTGTTGTTTTTGTTTTTTCTTTGATATTTTAAAACTTTTGAATCACGCTCCTAGACGAGGACAAGAAATTCTCATTGAGTTTGTGATTTAACATAACAAATATCTCTAGAAATTCTAATAACAAAGTCCCCTGAAGATTTCCTTGGGCAGGAATGAAATCCGGATAGGGACAAGCCTACAGCAGATTGTTTTCACAATTTGTTTTGGGACTTTAGCACATTTAATTACTATAAGAACAATTTTTAAATGAGAATAATTTGTTGTATAGTATGTACTTTTTTTGAACAATTAAAAGATCGGTTAAAGTACTTTGCGAACTTCTAAATATGTGAAAAATTAGCTATTTTCTTACAAGAAACAAAAAAAATTGAAAAAATGATTCGCCAGTGTTGCCGTATTACAACATCTACTTCATTCTGCGTTTATCTTTCAATCTGGTTGTTGTTCACACTATTAATGTGCTTATCAGCACAATTTTTTTAGCAAAATAAATTAGTACAACATTAGTAAATTAGTAAAACACTAGTTCAAAACATAATTTTAGCAAAAAATTTACTGAAAAATAGTATTCCTGACTTACAAGACGATTTACTAATTTATTTATTTTTTTTTTTTTTTTAAGTGTACTATTTTCTGTTGTCCCAGCTGAAATTTCAACTATTTGTACGGTCTTTTTTATTAGGGCCGTTAAAAAATACTTCTCCTTTATTTTTTCTCCTACATCACATAATTTCATTAATATCGGAGAGAACACATCGGAACACTCTAGTAAGTTGTTAAAATTTTTATTTAATTTTTAATTGATATGATAAAAATTTTAATTGAATTTTAGGAAAATATTTAATTGATAAAATTAATTGGAACAAATTAAATAAAATTGTTAACTGAAACATTTTTCAATGAATGTTGAAACTAATTTTTCATAAAACGAGGGCGGCTCAATAAGTCCGTGAAATTATTTTCCAACATAATCTCCTTTTAGCTCAATACACTTAGTCCAACGTTTCTCCAATTTTTTTTATCCCTTCCAAAAAATAGGATTTTACGAGGTTCATAAAATAGGCATTCCTTTACCATATGGGGTCGTTTTTTTTTTAAATCCTAGTTAAATCCGTCCAATAAGTTGGCATAATATTCGCCGTTTATTGTTTTTCCCTTTTGAAGGTAATCGATGTGGATTATCCCGCGTGCATCCCAAAAAACTGTTGCCATCACCTTATTGGACACGATTACTTTTATGGTCAATTGAGAGCAAACGCGGCAACCATCTTGCAGACAGCTTTCTTAAACCCAACTGATCATTTAAAATCGAAACCACACTGCCATATGAAATGCCTATGGCATCAACAATCTCACGCACTTTTACTCTTCGATCGGACATTTTCGGGTGTATTGACCTTAATTGGCCGTCCAGAACGTTCTGCGTCATTTGTACTTGTGCGACCACAACGAAAGTCAGTAAAACACTTTTTTACCATTGAAATCGACTGTGCAGAGTATTTATCAAGCTCTTTCTTGGTTTGATTGACGGTTTTTTTTTTCGCAAAAAATAAAGTTTAAGGAGAACTCGAAATTCACTTATTTCCATTTTTAAAAAAATCCACGAGGTTGCATTTTTTGAACAGCTGTTAAACGCAAAGTAAATGACGGAACTTGATGAAAATTTGACAGTAGTCTATTAACAGGTGTTACTTGATGGGAGCAGTTTTGCATTTAATATAACTACGAGGGAAGTTCGAAAAGTCACGGACTTATTGATCCGCCCTCGTAATCATTAATGATTGATGAAGGAAAAGACAACACTTTTAATCCCTTATTCATAAATTTGAAAATTTTTTCTTAAATTTTTAACTAATTACCACCCCTTGCATCGTAGCAAATTGTATTCGGTAGGGTATAATGCATTTTAGTTTTATAAAAATGTTTATGTTAAAAACGCGAACAATATGGGTAGCGCCACATTAACTATTATGATTTGCGATAAGAGAGGTAATAACAAATATACATATAAAAAAAATATGAACAAATGTATAAAATATATTATGGCATTTAATAGGAATGAGTTAAAATACTCTACTAATTGTTGAAATTGTAGACCAAATTCTTTTGGATTTTTTTTTTTTTTTTTTGAAAAACCACATTCACACACATGTTATTTGAAAAGTAAAACACATACAATTCATATGAGGGTCTACAAATAATGCAACTTACTCCAATTATTAGTTATGGTTATCGCCTGGTTTATAATTAGAAAAAAATATGTGTGTTATAAAAATCGAATGAACGGACCGGACCGCACCTCCTTATTTTTTTTTTTTTTGTTTTTCATTACTCCATAATATCGACATCATCAACATCAATTTAATATTTTTCTCGTATTTAATAACTTTATTAAATTGCATTAAAAATGTAAATGGCACAAACAACATCATGTTACGCCCTATTGAATATTAAAAAAAAAAAATTCACTTCAATTTTTCTTTTACAATTTTATATGCAGGAGTAGTAGAGTTCAAACAAAGTTATATTTTAACCTAATTAAATATTTGTATAAAAAAAATATACAAGGGCTGGCAGAATTACTTTTTGTGTGGAAGTGCAAAATATTAGAATTTATAAGGGTATCAAAAAGTTTATCAAAAACAAGTAAACAAGAAAAGTAATTTGAATAAAATGTAACAAATTTAATATTTTTTTTTATTTTTTC
Organism: Delia radicum; assembly: GCA_021234595.1. Classification (NCBI taxonomy): domain Eukaryota; kingdom Metazoa; phylum Arthropoda; class Insecta; order Diptera; family Anthomyiidae; genus Delia; species Delia radicum. Next base: position 29,607 of record JAEKOY010000083.1, on the reverse strand, counting down.
TTTAGAAAACACAAAACAATAGAAAACTGTAATAAAATAATATGAGATGCATTAATTATTGGCAGCCAACATTCGTGCTAAACTCATTATGTTATGAAATTTGATAAACAAAATTTAACTACTTACTTTTATTATGTCTACAAATAAATTTAAAATTTGATATTTTACTTTAACTGGCGCCAAATAAATTTTTCTGATTACAACTTACAGCAAACTTGGCGCCCAACGTAGGGCTTCAATCGGAAAACTAGGTAATACAGCCTTAGAATGTATTTTTATTTGGACTTTTTGACAATACCAAATTCCTGCTGTTAAACAAATGCATGTAACTGAAATCGAGTTTCAATCAAAATAATTGTAAATGCAATTAAAAATTTAATTGAATTCAGTCCTTCTAAGGAAATTGTATTGTTAATTCAAATAATTTGATGATTTGATAATTAATTTAGCTTTGATTAAAATTGCAATCATATATATTAAAAATTAAATTCCATATTGTTTTTAATTTCAAACAAAATTTTAGTAGATAATATTAAAACTAGAAAAATTGCCAAAAATTGGGAACAATTTGGGAAAAAATTGTCAAAATTGAAAAAAATCATAAAAAATAATCTTTAACTTCGAGCTCATATATTAGTTCCCATGTAGTGAGTAAAGTAGTTTATATGAATGTTTGATGTTGGGCATTGTGATGGGAACCTAGAAAATTAACGAAATAGATCCATCAACACATTCCTGAAAGGGTCAAATAACAAATTTGAAAACAAAAAAAACTCTAGATTATTTGTTAGGACAATATCCTAATAAAGAAATATAGAGTATGGCCTCGAACTTGAATAATTTTCATTTTCATTGCACAATTAAAGGTCGAAAAAAACATAATTTTTATTTTTAATAAAAATTATATCAAACTTGTATAAAAGACAAAGTACAGTCTAGTTTACTCCCGCTGTTTTTGTTTATAGACAAAACAAAAAAATAAAAAGGAGGAAAAAAAACAAAAAACGTGTATTGAATATCCACCAAAGGTGGACCTTGCACATAACAAACAAGTTTTCAATTTATTTTTTGACCAATGGTGATAATCTTTAACTTAGAGCTTATATATTAGTTCTCATGTAGTGAGTAAACTAGTTTATTTGAATGTTTTATGTTTGGCATGGGATTGTTACCTCTTTCAAAACGTGTTCTGATGATAGGAATCTAGAAAATTCCCGAAATAGATCTATCAACACATTCCTGAAAGGGTCAAATAATAAATTTGAAAACAAAAAAACTCTATAGATTATTTGTTAGGACAATATCCTAATGAAGAAATATATGGAATATATATAGAGCGGTTGTCTGACTACCTGGAGTCCCAGGTTCGAATACCGAGTAGAGTCATTGCCATAAAAAAAAAAATTATATAAAAAAATGCTTTTTTATTAAATTCAGTTTCTTTTTTGAAAATATATTTTTACTCATTATATTTGTTTATACTGGTAAGCATATAGGTATCCAAATATTTTTTTATTTTTCGTAACGTTTTTAATAATGACATGTTATTATTTTTCGCGACATACTTATTTAAAAGTAATGAGATTTGTAATAACAATTGTAAGTACTTGCCATTGCCAAATATGTATAACCACTTATGTGGTAATGCTTTTCTATCACCAAATCGATGTATATAAATTTTGACGTTTTTTTTCTTTATTTATTTTTTTTTTTTTTTTAATTTAATAGCGAATTTACATTAAGGTCCAAATCCACATAAAATGGGATTTCGATAGATTTCGACCAAAATCTAATAACATTTTAGGATTACAAACAGATTTCCTATACAAAATGAATTTCCCATTTAGTTGAGATTTCATCGAAATCTAATCGAAACCTAACTAGTTGTGCAGAAATACAAAATTCATCACTGTGCTGTACTTTCTCTGTACTGTGCTTTCCTCCTATTTGCAGAAAATGAGGGTTTTTTTGCAACAAAAAAATGTAAACATTAATCAGCTGTTTATGAGATAAAATATAATGAAAAAATACATTTTTATAAATTAGAAGGCTTATTTTCATTGAAAGAAGTATTACGGCAATTTTTGTAAGTTTTCGACCAAGAAAAAGTGAAAAATCATTGAATGGCGCCGGCAATACCTCTTTCAAAACAATGAATATTTTCTAATAAACTTTTCATCCCTGTATAAAAACGCTTTAATAAGCAAAACTATGTTAGTTTATTTCAAAATGTACATAAATTTTGTGTTCCTCCATTGAGTAAAATGTATTTTGGAAAATTTTTTAAAGTTGGTTATTTTTTAAGGTTAGATTGTTTACAAAAAAAAAATTTTTGTTGTACAATCGAAATCCAATCAGCTGTGAAATTTGCTAATGTAAACTAATCTGATTTCGAATTGAATTTCAAACTGAAATCTACTGAAAATGTTTATAATGTAAATTAGCTATAAGATATTTCTTTCCATTTTAGAGATTGTTTTTTATGGGTTTTTTTTTTTTCTTTGAAAATTTTTCAAATTATGACGGTTTTTCCAACTATTGAAAATTTTTTTCATTAGAATAGATTTTTTCAATTTTGTAATGAATACTCCTTACCTTCAGCATTATTTTTACCGCTTTCTTTTTTTGATAAACATATCTAGTTAGTATTAATATTTATTTGGCGCCCAATGTAGGACTACCATAGAAAAATTTGTTAATATAATTTCGGAATTTTTATTTGCAAAAAAAAACTGCAATCAATTTATATGCGTTTCGTTATAAATGTTTACATTAGAAATATTTGTGTCTACCTTCAAAATCACTGTATTGCGATATAGTTTCTAATCATTTTGCTTTGTTTTTTGTTACAATGTTGCAAGCGCCACTGATAATGAAAAAATTTGTACTTGTAAATTAACTGACAAGAAGACATTATTTTAAACATGCTTGAAAGTTAAATTATTATTACAGCTCATATAAGTAGACTGGAATTTAACAATGTATACAGAATAATACAATGTATAAACATTTGAAGTACCCAAAAACAAAAAAAGAAAGTATATTTGATTTAGTCTTGCAAATGTAACGTCTTCAAAATTGTTCCAAGAAAATATTACAATTATCATTGCCTTACTATTTTCAGATTTATCTTATGTCAAAAAAGCTTTGGGACAAAGCTTTTATACTGTGATACAAAGTAGTTAAAAAATATCAGTTTATTGTCATTATTTGGATATAGAATTTTTTTTTTAAAGATCGTAAAAAAGCTTTTAGTCGATGTTTTTAAAATGTTACACAGCTTTGTACTATACTGTGCTTTTGAAACATGACAAATTTGTCATATTTTTTATATAACAAATTTTTAAGAAAAGTAAGCTGTAAAAGCTTTAGGTGAAAGCTTTTTAAAACTAATCCTGTCAAATATATACATAATAATAAAAAAAAACTTAGTTTCTCTGTAATTTTATCTCATGACAAATTAAAGTTTTTTGATACGAAAATTTTTCAAATAAAACTCACCACAAAAGCTTAAGGCATATATTTTAGATACAATATAAAAATGTTTTATAATAATAATTCAATATATTACAGCTTTCATAGGCTTTTGCTTTATAAAAAACTGTTCAGGGTTTTGATTTTCTGGAAATATCAAAGCAATTTACACGCGATTTTAAAACTTATGTGAGATTGTCACTGTCACTATATTCCACAGAATATTTAAAATTTGCACAAATTCTAAATAAAGAGTATTTTATGATAATTTTGTTTGTATTGTTGATCTTTAAAGTTGCATTTTTAAAATTTACATTTATTTCACAAACATTTTTAAATTTGAGTTTTACAAAAAGCTTGCAATTTTATGCCTTAAGTTTTACGCATTTTTAGTACAATTCGTTACAGGTGGTAATGAAAATTGTAGCGTAACTTAATGCAAGTAATCATAAAACAAACTTAAAAAATACATTTATGTTAGATTTTGTGTTAACCTTGAATAGTTCTGAACACTTGAAAAACTACAATAATTTGCAATTATGTGGCGTCGTTAAATATTATTTTTTTTTTTTTTTTGTTATATTATTTTTGCAATGACAATGGTTGAAAAATAAATAAAATAAGTTTAATATCAGAAGAAAAAAACGCTGCTTTAGAAAAAGGTATAAAAAAAAATAACAAACAAATTAGAAGCAGATAGTGCAAAAATGTTAGAATTCTTAATAAGTTAGCGAGAGTGAAAAATTGAATAATTTATAAAACCGGTTTCTGTTTATTTTGATTTTTAAAAAAATTTCTAAACAAATTTACTTGATTAGCTGTACCTATTATACTTTGATTTATTAAAAAAAAGCTTCTTCATATTTATAAAACGCTTCCTTTAGCTACAGTTTATAAAAATCTTCATCGTATGTTTAGAAACAGCTTCACTTAGTTTTAGAAAAAGCTCTAATATATTTAGGAAAAGCTTTATCATATTTATAAAAAGCTTTTTTATATTAAGGAAAAGCTCTGTCAAGTTTTTTAAAACATTTGTTGAAATGTTCATAATTTTTTCTAACATAAAATTTCATTACTTATAAATATCAAAAAACGTTATATAAAAAGCTTTTAAAACAAGACAAATTTTCCACTGTTTTGAGGAGATATATTTCGTCCAGTGAATTTTATCCTTAATAAAAATCACGAAACGTTTAACAATAAGTTTCTTTAGAGCAAAATTTAAAAAAGCTTTTCATATAATAAAGCTTTTTCTTTAAGTTTAATGATAAATCATGTTCAAAGAAGCGTTTGATAATAAGTTTCTTTTCAATGAAATTTTATAAAGTATTTCATATAATAAAGCGTTTTCTACTAGAATATGCCAATAAAGATTTTTAAGCAAAAATCAAAAAGCTTTAGAGAAGCTTAATTGTGTTTAAGTAAAGTTTTGCCATTTTTAAAAAAACCTATATGTATAAAAAGCTATATAAATTTGTGTTTAATAGAACATGTTGTCGTTAACAAAAATAATAAAAAGTCTGAAAAGTTTTTTATTTTAAGCAACATTTTTAAAAGCTTTTTCTAAAAGTTTAACTTCAAATTTTGTTAAAATATGTAAGAAAATCTTTAAGAAAAAGCTTCGTCATGTTAATGAGAAGTTTGTGTTAACAAAACAAAACTTGAATACATTTACAAAAAATTGTATCTACTAGAACATTTTATTATTAAAGGAAACGTAATAAAACGGTTTATAATTAGATGTTTTAACAAACATTTTACAAGCTTTTGATATAATAAAGCTTTTTCTTTAAAATTTGTCTGTAAATTGTGTTGAATTAAGTAAAAGAAACTTTAAAAATGCTTTAAAAATGCTTTAAGAAGCTTTTTTAAGAAGCTTTTTTATTAAAGAAAAACTTTGCCATATTAATAAAAAGCTGTATCTGCAAAAATATTTAAAAATTTCCGTCTGCTAGAACATTTTATAACTCATAAAAATAATGAAAAGTTTTATAAACAAATATTTTGATTTTGAAAAAGATTTTAATTAGTTCAATCAAACTTTTATATTAGTTCAATGTTAGATTATGTTTAAATTAAGAAAAGTGTAATCTAAAAAAACTACCATTTTTTAGTTCTTTAGCACATCAGTTCGTTACAATATTTTTTTCAGTTATATTATTCAAAAACCCGGGTTTCATTCAAAAACTATGAAATAATTGATAACTCTAGTTATACTAACGTAACTTATCTAAGACTACAAAAATAAACAAAATTTATTTAGAAACCAAATGACGCTATTTTATTAAATAATAATGATGACGATAATTTTTAGTCGCCTTTTACCTACTTTATCAAATTAGATTATCACGTGCATCTGCTTTAAGGCAAAATCCCCCTATTTTCTATTACTGAAAGTTAATGAACAGTTCATAGAAAAATTTTATTAATACAGTGGCGCCAAATTTAAAGAACGATGTTTGAATTGCTTGTTATACAAAATATTCTTGAAAACAATGGAAACAAATAAATGCCCAAATAAATTTATCAATATGGTAATAAAACCAGTATTTTCGCTTTATTGTAAAAAAATAAAGAACAAAATGTATAAATTAAAACAGAATTGAATTATTATTTAAATCTCAGGAGTTTAAAATAATTCGTGTGATTAATTCATCTTACACCTTCAGTTGAAAATTAAAATTCTATATATTTTATTTTTCAATAGTAGCTTTGAAACTAGCAATTTTTTGTAATTGTCATTTAGAAACCCTCAAATTAATTTTTGCAAAAAACAAAATTGTTGAATAATCTTTAAATATACCTATTAATGGCACTTCATTAAGAGGAACATTCCACAAACCTACAAAATTAAATTTACCACTATTATTACAATTGCACACCATAGATTTTTAAGATGATAATGTCTGTCTGTTCTAAAAGTCAGTCAAATTATATACACATCATTTACAAAAAGAATTTATACATAAAATTATGATGAATATGCAGCAAGTTCAAAAAAAAAAAAAAAAATATCTTTATTTTTTCTGTGTCTCGATCGACCGCCCTTTGTCTACAACCACCAAACGAACCAACTCCCTTTCTGACAATCCTTCATCTGTTTTGAAAATCTACAACCACTAGTGATCATATGTGATGGGTTTGGTGGTTACTTTATAGCTTCTGAAAATGATCATGATGATGGTTTGCTAGTTTGGTTAGACTATAGTGTTGGCGTTTAGTTTTTGATGGTGGCTTTTCGTTCCGTTGTTATGTCCATATGAATTAAGATTTACACACTTTTTTCTACATCTTTTTCATTATCACCGTCATACTCATCATCAGTTGTGAATGTGTTTTATTGTTTAGTTATGGTTACATTGAATATATTTTAAACAATATATAAACTCACTGTCATATATGGTTTTCAAATCCACGAATATGTTTCCACATCCTGTATCTTTACTGTAGTTCTGTGTAAAATAATACAAAAAAAAGCATTCCAAGTTCCAAAAAATAAATGGAAAAAAACATATGTTAATTTGCACCGCAAATCATACTCACTTTTGAATACTTAATATTCTTCTTCTTCATTATTAATAAACATTTTTTTTCTGGTACTATCTACTCTTATGTTAAAGTTATATGACAATTGCCACATGGTTGGCACAGTGGGCCAATAATTTTATAAAAAAGTTATATGCAAAACAACAAATGTAACATTATTCGAATACCTTGTAAGCGAAATAAATGCGTTTAAATTTGAGATTTATTTTGTGAAAAGCAATCAAAAACTGCTTAAGTTATTGCGATTAAGACTCCAAAATACTGGTTTTTGTATATTGGTTTGTAAAAAAGAGTTTTTAAAAAAATTACTTCAACACTTTAGGAGTCTGAGCGACTAGGCCATCGTTTAATTGATTTTTAAATAATTTTCTTTAAACAACTGATGATTTGATTAAGATATACACATTTAAACTTAAAATACTGGGATTTCTTTTTATTTAGCAGAAAGTTTATTTTAAGCTTGGTATACATGAATCTTGTAGAGTTGATAGAAAGTTAATATTTACAAGTTTAATCAAGAGTTTTATAAAAATCGTAACTTTTATATCGAGATAAAAAGAAATACTGTAGAAAATTTATTAATATAAAACAGCTCATTAACAACTAGCATTTACACTATTTTGAAAAGCTACATTCATATACATTTTAGATAACATAAAAATCATAATGTCCATGTGGTATTACTTATATACTACTTTTTCACTTCACTTTTTTCAATTTAACCCTTTACGGCATGAAACTCCAGATAGTATATTATTATTTTGACAAAAAGAGTCAAAATTTCGGATCACCCAATAACCAAAAATATAGCAAATACACGAGTATGTATGACCTACTTTAAAGACTTTCGACAACTGCAGAAACTGACTTTAGATGCCTCTTATTTATAAAGGATTTATGAATAGAGAGAAAACGAAGGGCAGGGTAAGGTTGACTATACCTAAAAGCTATGACGTGCAAAGTTTCACGTTGAAACGTCTTCACAAAATCATTGATGACCATTAAAAGGTCGAAAAAGTAAAAAAAAAAATATTTTTTTATCATTTAATTTTTTTCCTTATAGTTTTTAACTTTCAGATCCAAACCAATAAAAAGTGGACTCACTAGACCTGGGAGATACATTCACTGACAAAGTAACTTTCATATCGCTGTTTGGGGAAAAAATGTATGGTGGTTTACAAGTGAAACTAAAAGTTTGCGATTTTTAAACTTTCGCAGTTATTTCCAGAGGGTTTTGAAAATACTGAAAAAAATAGTTCACTGCTTTTTTCAATTAAATCGATTTGTTGAAAATTTTAAAAGTTTTCAATTACAAATTAATTGAAACAATTAATTAAACATTTGCTCAAATTCGGAACTTGCTTGACATTTTTTTATACTATCTATCGCTCAAAACACTTTGTAATATTTATATAAGTAGTTGTTTTTTTTTATATGTAGTATAAATTTGTTTTAATTAGATTTTATTAATTCTAATTAGGTTTATTACTTCATTAAGTTAACTAATTTTCTTTCAGTGGTTTAAATCTAAATATTAATTCATTCTAAAACATTATCATAAAATTTATAAATGGAATTTTTGAAGTTAAATTTTGTTTAATAAAAATGTAACAATTTTTTTAAGCAAAAAAATTCTACAAATTAATTAAAAATTATTTTTGAAAAAAAAAAAAAAAAAAAAATTTTTGCCATGCTCCCTACGTTTCAATAGAAAGAAAAAAACTAATTTCTGTATGAATTTGTTAATTATACGTATGATTTTTTCACATAACTAAATGAGAATTACATGCCGGTTTAAATGTTATAAAAATCAAGCTATAAAAAAACATTTGGTATGGCAACAACACTTTAAACAATAGTTTTTTGCTTTTTGAGAAGGTATACTATATTAATCACCTTTTAATCGTATGAGTTATTATTTAATTGAAAAATAATTCAATTAAATAGCAATCAATTTTTAAATGAATTAGCAATTTTTGTTGTTGGCGGACTTTCAGCAATTAAAGTTACTGAATCTGTGGTTTTCGTGATTGAAATAGGTTTTTTTTTGTGTGAACAATATTTGTTAAACAAACCATTGGCCAATATAACAATATGAACAATAGAAAAAAAATTGTCGAACAAACTTATGAGCTAAAAGAACGAACTAGTAGAATAAATGCAAATGAACGAAATGAACTATGAACTATGAACTAGAATGCCCAACTCTACAGAAATTATTAAGGATAATTTAAGATTTTTTAGATCGCACTAAGATAATTTCATTCAGCCTTTTTGTCTGGTTTGCCATAACTACTGGGTTTTGTTGATGTTAAAAAACGTTCTTTATGCTTTTGTGATGTCTAATTCAAAGCAAACACATGTCATCCACTCTTCTTTACCGAAAATACTGTTTTCTTTAGTTCTGTTTGGCAAAGAAAGAGTACTTAAAAAGTTTTTAAGAGACAATTTTTGATTGCAAAGTATATTAATAATAAAATAATCTTACAATTCCTAAAAAATAAAATTTAAATAAGACAAGTTTTGATTGAGCTTATTGGATTTAAACAATAAATACTTGTTTTATTTGACATTAGAAAATTAAAATTATTAGTCATCCCACATTATAGTTCATTTCAGCCTTTATTTGTATGGGCTTTGATTGATTAAAAAATACTGGGTTTTGTTTGTAATAAAGTTTTTTTTCATGAATTCTGGCTAGCCTAATAGTTTTATGTTAGTTTTAATCAGCCATACTATGTTGGAGTTAAAGCATTATAATAAATACTGGTTTTAAAAGAACATTGAAAAAATTGTTTTTTTTTTTTTGGAAGATCAAACATTGGTCATCCTAAACTATAATAATGTTGTAGTTCAACAACATTATTTTTCATTTAGACAATATTTGTTTGAGCTGCCTAGATTAACACAAAAAAACTGGGCTTTCTTATATACATAAGAAAAAAATCCACTTTTTAAATAAATTCTTACATTTTTCAACTTATATTTTTATAGAGCGATCAGTAAAAAACACATTATGCACGTTTTATTAAAAAATACTGGTTTTACAAATTTTGCTTGGTTACAACGTTTTAAAAAATATAACCGAGTGATAGGAACAAATTTTGGAAGCAGATTCAACTATGTACTAATATATTAAGCTTTCACTTCGCATAAAGTCCATTATAAATACACATTTTACGTTTATGTTACCCGCATCTAAATAATTACTGTTTTTTGTAGAATTTGGAAAACTTTAATTACTAGTTATAGCTCACAATATAAAGCAATATAATAAGTGTTAGTTCACTAATATTAAATTTAGTTTAGACTTTAGTATTTGTGTGGGCTAAGTTAATTTGGACAAAAATACTGGTTTATGTTTATTTTTTTTAAATTCGTCTTTTCGACAGAACGTTTAAAAAATATAACCAAGTTATAGGACGAGCTTTTTAAATCGAAATCTATTAATAATATTATTAGCTCTTACTTCACACAAATCGCATTCTGATCAGACATTTTATGTTTGAATTATCAACATTTAAGCCAAAAATACTGGTTTTTTACATTTTTTATCCCATAGTATTTTGGGATGTTCAATGCAAATCACAAACACACCATTCATTCTTCACCACAATTTAGGCATGAATTGCCAAACGACAGCGACGACGACTGACGCAGACTGGCCGCCACACAGAGTCTGTATGTGAGACTTAGCAAATTTTGTTGTTGGCACACATGTGATATGATGATCATGATGGTGATGATGGTTGTGTTGGTGGTGGTTGTGGCGGTGGTGATAGGAAAAAAGGAAGAAAAAAACTTAAATAAGAAACAAATAAACAAACATGAAGAACAATTTCACCATGTAACAAACTGTATGTAAACTTAACATATGTATACACTAATAGAAATAAATTAGTAAAAAAATTTGTTAAAATTGCTAAAATTAGAAGATTATTTTTTTGCCAAATTTTATTAAAATAATAATAGCAAAAATAAATCTGTTGAATCTACTAAATCTAAGAAAAATAACTAGTGTTAAATCTGCTATAACTTTTTAAGTTTTTATCCGATTTTTAAAAATTGTATCTTATATGAAATTTTGATATGTGTAAAGCTTTATTTCTATGAGTGTAGCATCAACAAACATATAACTGGCTTGTTATGCGAAATACATTTTAGACTGGTTGCGAACAGCCACAATAATAATGAAAAAGAAAAACCTAAGATGCCCTTCGGACTCCAAGCACACACACATGAAACAAACTTTTATGAAACTTGCAAGATGATGATGATTTTACTCGGCGGTGGTAGAGGTTTTAAGACTCTGACATTCATTCATAAATTCATGTTGATTTAAAAAAAAATTTAAAAAATTTAAAAAAAATTAACAAATAGAAACGAAATACAACGTCGACAATGAAAGCAAATATTTTTCAGTATTTCGTCGCTTAAACCGTTTAAGAATTCCAAACACGTCATATGTGTGTGTCTTCATGTTAACTATGGATTCCCCAGTTGGCAAACCCTAATCGTTGAAATTGTTTTCAACGAGTTCTTCAAGACATTTTTAAAGCTTTTCACCAACGACAATTGTCGCTGAAATTGTCTAAAACGACGATGTAATAGATATCTTCGTTAATGAAACTCATAAAATCTCATTATGGGTGAAAAATCGTATAACTAGGGCAAACAAAAAAACAGCTCTAAAAACAGTTAAAAAAAGCTGTTAAAATTTAAAAATAAGCCGTTAAATTTAAAAAATAAACCGTTATATTTCATATTTTTTTTATTAAAATTCTTAATACAAATAAAATTTGTATAGAATTTGTTACTTGGAACTTCTTCAGTCAAACAAAGTTGTTATCGAAAAGTAGTTTTTTTTTTAAGCTTCAAAATTCAAATTGATTTAACAAAATATTTTGATAATCTAATTTCTTGCCCCCTCTATCTAGCACATGTACTCGTAGCATTAAAATTTCAGATTTCAATGCAAAAAAACTTCAAAATACTGATTGATTAAAAAAAAAGCAATTTTAACAAAAAAAACGCTAAAATAAACTTAACTTTTAAAGAAATAAGACAAAAATTTGCTTATATTTACAAAATAAGCTAAAATAAGCAAAAACTAAGCAAATAAAAAAAAGCTAAAAAAAACCCTCTAACAAATGTAGCTTAAAATTTTCATAATTTCAAGATCATAAATTGTGTTTAAATCCGTCGAAGACAGGATGAGCGACAATGTCATTAAATAGCTTGTATTTAGGAATTCTCATTTAGTTCATGATTTTATTACAATAAAAAGAAATAGTTTGTTATTAAAATATGTTTTTTTTTATTAATTAATTACAAATTATATACTATTACCCTAACCGAGCACTAGCTACTATGGCCTTCGGCGCGTTGTAGCGAAAACAGACCATTGCCTCTGATGGGAATCGAACACACGACCCCCGCACTGATAAGCCAGCACGCTACCAACTAACCTACCGTGGCGCACTATTTAAAATATAATAACTTGCAGGCGCTTGTATTAATGCTTTAATGTTAAATTAATAAAGCGAATTTTTGAAGTTAAATTTTGTTTGCTTAACTCATTAAAGGCACGTCATAGATATGCTGGAAATTTTTCAAACAATATTTCCAGATATATAGAGCCATGCTTCATTAAGAAATGTTTGCAATTTTTTATCTTAAGCGCCCTCTAGTATATTGGCAACCAAAGTTGAAACTTTTACAGCATATAAATTCTAGACGGCTGAAGATATTTTAAAAATTTTAACTTTGTATAATTTATATAAAAAATATATGAACACTTTTTTGGTTAACCGATTTTTTAAAATTTTTTGAAAAAATATCGTGGTTTTTAACTATTTGTTAAAATTGCCCTATGGCAACCCTAACAACACAGTTCTTATAAATTTAGTAGTATTTCATTAAAACCCATTCATTATTTCTGTTTTGAGTGAAAACGGAATAAATTTTGGAATATGTTAGACTGACTTACTGTATTTTAAAAATGCATCCATCGTTCGATCGACCAGATTTTTAAAAATTATAACAATCGATATGCAATTATATACAATTTCTAGCAGAGAAAAATCATTTTCATATTTTTTCATCAACATAACAATCAACAATATAAAATATTAGCCATTTTTATATTTTTAAATAATTTTTGAAAGAAGTTCAATCAAAAAACGTCAAAAATTTATATTTTCAAATAATTAATTGGCAACTCTGGATATTAAGTTCTCACAATTTGTTTATTCACGATTGTAACCAAGTTGCTGCATAATTTTAAGGTTTTAAAAAAATATAGCCGTTTAAAAACACTGGGTCGAAAAAGGAACACTGTGTCAAAAATAAGTTAAATGAATTTAATTTCTTAAACAATAATTTAAACAAACAAAAATTTGTTTAAATTAAAAACTAAAGAAAAACAAAACTTTATTAAAAAAGTTTTACTTTAGTTTTATTTTTTAATTCTTAAAAAAAAAACGCATAAAACAAATTTTTGCACGCTGATTGTTGCACATTTAAGCAAATATTAAAATTAACTAAATGAGAACTTTGTGGGTTACATTAGTTAAAACAAATGATTTTTGTTAGTGACACCATCAGGCGAAATTTGAGTCAGTTAGGTCATCGACGATCAGATTGCGAACAATGTGGTCGATATCCTCGTCGACATAAATTGTCGCCCAAATGGTCATAAAAATGTGCATGACAATTTAAACGAATGTGTTGGTCGTGCTTGATTTTGCTGACATTTGTACTAAAAATTTGTCGACGACTTGCATCGGCTGTCACCATTATGTCATGGAATTAACATGATCGTGCACCCAGCGTAGAGGGTGGCATAAAGGCAGAGCCAACAGGGTTATTGCCACTATTACTACTACTTCGTCTGCCTCTGCCTGAACATGCAAAATGTCTGGTTGATTTTTGTCAGACTGGTCTGGTTTGCATGTAGAGCCTGTTACAAGTACATTGATAAGCTCTATGATGACAATGGTATGCGCAGGATTTGCCAGTGAGTTGTGTATGGGAAAGTTTAAGTGATGTTCTTTTTATTTAATTTTTTCTTATAGCGAAAAGTCATAAAGAGGGAAGGAAGCATATGTTAAGGTTATGGTTAGAAGGAATGTGTAATGGTTTCGAAGTCAATAATCTTAAGGATCTATCAAGATTTTGTTTATTGAGGGGTGTTGCAAACATAATTAACAATATTTTGGTATACATTTTTTATAAAATATCCTAATTTTTTAAGAAGTTTTAAAGGTAAAAAGAGTACCAGTATTTTTTGTATGGTGGTCGTTATAACAATCAATAGTTAATTGATACCAATCAAATTGAGCTGGATTAAAAGATATCACATTTAATAAAGGAACACGAATGTTTATTATACTTCTTAGTGCGCAATTTTGATTTTCTGTTAGTGCGAAGTAAAAGACCAGTATTTTTTGGTAAATATCATTATGGGGAATGTTTACATATAATATAATAATATATTTTATATATTTTTTTTTTTTGTATAAAGTATCCCTATTTTAAAAAGTTTTTAAGGTAAAATAGTAAACTGCAAAAACCAGTATTTTTTATTTACCGGTTGGTATACCCATCATAAATCACTGACACCCATTAAATTGGTTTTGATTAAAAGATATCACATTTAATAAAGGAACAGTGTGGTTTAAAAGTAATTAACAATATTTTATATATTTCTTTTTAAAAAATAGAAAAAACCAGTATCTTTTTTTTCTAAGTGCTCAATTTTATTTTTCTGCTAGTGCAAAATAAAATTTTAATAAATACCAGTGTTCTTTACTATGCGCATATGTTATAGAGTAAAGCAATTGTCATAAAAACCGGTATTTCTGCTTTATATTTCTAGACTATTAATAACCCAAGGTTAAAATCTATGTTAAACCCATAGCTTTTGGGTAAAAAAATATACAGAAATCATTGATAATACAAACCGGTATTTCTATTTCTCAAAGAACTGCACACAACACAATTTTTAGGTTAAAAACAAGGATCAAGTAATTTGAAAACTGCTTTTAAATATCTATACCTCTAATGGAATGTAGCATAATTGAGATTTGAATGATAATTGACGTCACTCAAATGTTAAAAAAAAACTGTATTATCATTAATACTGTTATTTGGCCTTGTGGGCTTTAGTATTATAGATGAATTATAAATAAAATGAATAAAATATTAATCAATAGCTTATCAATCTAACTTTATTTGAATAAAAGATTAAATAGTTGTTAAGAGAAGTCGATTGCTTATTTTTTACTTTGTGCATTTGTTATTGCGAAAAGAAATTGTAATAAAAACCAGTATTTGCCTTACACGATCAGACTTTCAACAAACTAAGCTTCAAATCTATTTTTCACCCATAGTTTTTGGGTAATGATCTATGCAGAAATCGATAATAAACCAAACCGGTATTTTTAGTTCTCAAAGAAAGTACTAATTAGATAATATATTGTTTTTAAAAAAAAAAAAAAATACTGTGTTTTAGTTTAAGTGTTTGGAACCGAAATTTTTAGTTTACTTCGTAGTCGAAATATAAATTTGATCCACTGCTTTTGGGTTATGTTAAATACATCAAACAATAATAGTATAAACCAGTATTTTTAGTTCCCATCGTAGTAGTGAAGTAAAACTCTTATAACAAAAACAGTATTTTTTTTCTTAATAGTCCTTAGCAATAGGAAACTTGTTTTAAATATCTTCCACTGTAATGAAATAAAATTAAGATTTGAACGACAATTTATTATATTTCAATTTGCAGAAAAAAACAGTATTCTTAGTACCCAATCGATAGATTAATATATTAATTGTATTTCAAATCAATCTTATTTGAAGAGAAGTTTTTTAGTGGACTCAAGTGCCTAATTTGTTTTTTGTGCATTTGTTATTGAGAAAAACAATTGTCCTAAAAACCAGTATTTTTGCTTAACATTACCAAGCCTTCAACTATGCAAGTTGAAGTCTACTTTAAATTCAGAGTTTTTGGTAATAAAATAATATATATATCAATGATAACCCAAACCGGTATTTTTAGTTCTCAAGTCAATTGCTAAATCGATAATTTGTAGTTTAATTAAAAAAAAAAACAATTTTTTAGTTAAAAACTACTAGACTTATATTTTAGGTTATTTCGTAGTATTTTTTGCTTAACATCATTACTTTCAAAAAATTTGGAAACTGTTTTTAAATATCTAGATCTAGATAATTGAGATTTGAACTATAATTTTATTCCACTCAAATTAAAAGCAAAAACCAGTATAATTAGCTTCCCAATCGTCCTATTAATCAATTTTTTATCAAACAAAATTATGTTTAAATAGAAGATTAAATAGTTGTTAGGAGAACTCCAATTGTGCATTTGTTATTGAGAAAATCAATTGTCATTAAAACCATTATTTTTGCTTTATAACGTTAGCCTTTTAACAAACTAAGCTTCCTGTATATTTTAAACCCATAGTTTTTGATTAATATATAAAATACAAAAATCAATGATAACACTGTGTGTAATTTTTTAAGTCATGGCAAAATAACCATATACGGACACCACTACGTGATAAAGGACTAAAAAAAAAGACCCGTGTCTCCCAATTTTTCCCAAAGTCATCTCCTCTTTTGTTTATGGGCCGCCAAAGATTTGGGGCCCCGGTATCATTTTCGCAAAAAAGTGATAATTTTCTCAGGCTCATATCTTGCACACCGTTCAGAATTTCGATTTACTCTCTTTGGCAAAGTTGTAGCTCTTGTCATAAAGAACAAAAATTGCGAACAAACTTCACCTTCCAGATCAAAATCGCAAAAAACTTAAAAAAATTCGATTTTTTTTTTCCTTTTTTCCCGTGTTCAGGTCCATAGGTAGCAAACCGTTCAAAATTCAAGGAAACAATCAACTACAAAAATTTACCTAGGATCTCAATAAACAAATTTCTAGAACATATAAACTTCCTAGAGATGATTCTTAACACTGTTTAGGAAGCGCGCAAAAGTGAAAAATTTTTTAATTTCATTTTTTTTTTTCCTTTTTCTCCTGTTCAGGTGCATAGGTAGCAAACCCAATTCCCTGGAAGTTTATATGTTCTAGAAATTTGTTTATTGAGATCTTAGGTAAATTTTTGTAGTTGATTGTTTCCTTGAATTTTGAACGGTTTGCTACCTATGGACCTGAACACGGGAAAAAAGGTAAAAAAATCGAATTTTTTTAAGCTTTTTGCGATTTTGATCTGGAAGGTGAAGTTTTTTTGATTTTATATGTTCGCAATTTTTGTTCTTTATGACAAGAGCTACAACTTTGCCATAGAGAGTAAATCGAAATTCTGAACGGTTTGCAAGATATGAGCCTGAGAAAATGATCACTTTTTTGCGCAAATGATACCGAGGCCCCAAATCTTTGGCGGCCCATAAACAAAAAAGGAGATGACTTTCGGAAAAATTGGAAGACACGAGTCTTTTTTTTTTAGTCTTTTATCAAGTGGTGTCCGTATATGGTTATTTTTTTTCGTGTTGCACTGTGTAATACAAACCTTTATTTTTAGTTTTTAAAACAACTGCTAATTATATAATTTATTGTCTTTATTAAAAAAAACACTATTTTTTAGTTAATAACTACGAGGTCGATATTTTTAATTTCCATCGTAGTCGAAATTTAATTTAAACCAATAACTTTGCAGAATTCAATAATATTAACATAAACCAGTATTTTTATTTCTCATCGCAACTGTAAATTTTACATTAAAAAACACTATTTTTTAGTTAAAAGTCTGCTTTTGGTCTACTTCCTAGTCAGATATTTTTTATCCAATTATATATTTAGCAATTCATCAGAAAACCAGTATTTTAGAAAAACATATTACTTATAACATCAATTAACAGCCACATTAAATACCTTTTACGGGCAATTAGTATTTTGTCATAAAAAATAAATAGAAGAGTTGGCCGTATGAATTTAAAATAGAATTTATTAATTTATTAATGGGGGAAATATTGCTTAACAAAGCAAATACTTTAAAATTTTAGTCTACATTCGAGAAGACTAATAATGATTATGTTTGTTTTTTTTGTTTTTATTTATAAAACAAATTAGTGTAAAAAGTCATTTCAATTAAAAAAAACCTGTATTTTTATAATTCTTTCTTGTTATAAATCCATTAAATTGCAGATTTAAAGCAATTTTGTTAAGTCTAGTGTGTTTAACTAAACATGTTTTATGAGTTAGAAGTTATTTTAATGTAAATTCTTTCTTAAAACATTAAACATGAAGCATTTTTTTTAAATATTCATGAATGAACAAAGGCAATTTGATTGTACAAAGTCTACCACGGTTTTTTTATAACTCTTTTATAGCAAAAACGTTTCTCATATAAAATTTAATATCTGATAAAAAAATCTTAAAAATTTCAATGATTAACTTTTGAAGAAAAAAAATTTAACCAACAATGTTACTAACTCCCATAGCCATTATGTTTATGGCGCATGTTTATAATTCTTAAAGGAGAAGAAGGATAATAATATCATTATGATGATCACAATCATAATGATGAAGATGATAATGAAATTTAAATTTATGACAGTCTTATGACATGTGTTTAAAATGCAAAATATTTTATCTTTTTTTTTAACAAAACAACTACAAAAAAAAAACGCACAAAAATTATTATGCGCCATACACTCACTTGAGTCCACATACATTTAAATTGTAAACATGTTTAGAGGAGATCAATGCATTATATGATGTTCATTTCCGGTTTCAATTGAATTTGAGAACAATAAAAGGAAAAATAATTTTCAAAGGAATTTTTAATATGTTGGATAGTTTTTCTGAATATTTGATTGATGATGTAACTTTCTTGTTTACATATTCGATAAAGTCTAGAATACATTTTATATTAAATAAATACTGGTTTTTAAAATACCCCACAAATGTTGTGCTAAAAATTATCTTAATGTTTTAGATTTAAGATGAACTTATAGAAATAGTGGTTTTTTTACTATTGTAAAAGTTAGAATTTTTATTTCGGGGAAAAGGTACTGGGTTCTAGCCAAGGTCTTAAACAATTTGCTGTTTTCGTTGCATTTTTACGGCATGTGCCTCTTTTTATATTGAAGAAATAATGGCTAATAAATTGTTTTGCTAAAAGCGTTTTAACGTTAAAATGATGGCGTTAACTTATCAAAATACTGTTTTTTATAGAATAGGCTTTTATAACCGAGAAATGGGTTTACATTAAAGAGAAGCGTGTAAAAAAGCTCTGATCATAGCTTATATGATCAGATCTGATTAGATGTCTAAAATGGGTAACAATTTAAGATATAATTAGAGCTGATCAAATCTTGGCAGATCCTGCACTCAAAAAAGTTTTAAGTAGAATCTACTGAAAATGACAGTTAAAACAACTGTAATTTCAGTTAGAAATGCGACAAAGGTAATTACCGTTAAAATAACTAAAAATGTAGTTGTTCTTAACTGTTGAAGAACAACTAACAAATGTAGTGAAAACAACTAACAACGTAGTACAAACAAATGACAATTTTTTACTTCAATTTTTAAACAAATGTAAAAATTAGTATAAACTACTGTTTTTCAACAGTTATTTTTTTGGTATTTTAAAAATATTTTTTAATAAGGAAAAATCTCTTTTTCTTTCGATTACAATAAAAATTTATATTTCCCAAATCCTGCTTAAAATTCAGATTCAAAATTCCAAACGGTACTCCAGTTATGACGTTTTAATGCATTTTAGATATAATAAAATTTTCTAATTCTTATTTGCAAACTCTGTACATATCAATAAAAAACAATATAAACTAAATGAGAATTTTTCAAAACTCGATATAATCTTCTATTTTTAAATAACTAACAAAAATTAACGGATGACTGCAAAATTACTGTTTCTGTAGTTGTTTACAAAAATACTAAAACAACTGATTCAAACAACTGTTAAAATATTCAGTAGTTTTATTTAGTTGTCTTTAAAATAACTGTCAAAATAGTTGTTTTGCATTATTTCATGGAAAAACAACTGTAGTTACAGTAAAAACAACTACTACTGATTACTACACAAACAACTGTCATGTAGTAACACTAAATATTTTTTGAGTGTGATATTCTTAGATTTGCGGAGGCTCAATCATCAGTCTTCGACTGTATAGTGATCAGATACGGACGGACATATTGACACGGAGTATCAATTTCTTTTCTGGCAAAATATTGGTTAGGGACCTACAAAAAAAACTGTACTTGTTAAATAAACTTTCTTAATAATATAATATATAAAAAGGGCACTGGAGTATACAGCCAGTATTAGAGTATAAATATAATTTTTTAGCAATATTAATTATAAGTTAAGAAAAAAATGATTTTACATTCATTTCATACAGTAGTTTTTTTTTATTTAAAAAATAAAACAAATAAATGTTTTTTTTTTTTTACTGCATATGCATAATTTTTACTAAAATTGTGGTTTATTTTTTGAACAGTAAAAAACAAATGACAATGTTAGTTGAATTTACTGAAATGTAAGTCGTCCTTTCTTCAAGTGAAATTTCATTTGTTTTTAACTACATTTGCTGTGGTCTTTACCTACATAGTATTGTAAGTGTACCACATAGTACCATACATTCCGGCATAAAACAGAAAGGAAGTCCAAAAAAAATTTACCGCAAGTTGAGATTGTTAAATTAAAAAATCGACGGTTAATCAAATTGGGGCATCAAATCGTAAGTTGGCCAGAGAAAACAATTGGCAAAAACTTACTCCAAATGAACGTGAAACACTACTAGACAGTACTCAGATATAGTAAAAAACAATTGGCAGAAATACCAACAAAATGCACACAACTGAGAAAAAACTTTGCGAAAAAAAATATTCAAATGATTTTGGATGATGAAAAATACTTTAATTTTGCTTGGATCAACGGAAATATTAATTTTAATGTCTTGAAAAAACTCCCGACAAGGTACGGTATTCGGCCAAAGTGATGTTTGAACCAAAAGTACTAGTTCGGGCAGCCATTTCGGAAAAATTTATATCACAACTTTACATCCAGGATTCGAAAGCTATGGCGATATACGCGGATGTTTACATTAATAAATGTTTAGTAAAAGTGGAAAAATTTATAAGAGATACCAACTCTAAAAAAACATACCTTATGTACCGAAATACGCAAATGCTCCAAACTTCATAAAGCACGTCCAATTAAGGACTTTTAAGGTATTTTATGCCAAAAAGTGTATGAAAATGGTTGGAAAGTCAAATGCACTCAAAATTTAAGAAAAAAATTACAAGCAGTGTAAAAAAAATTGACATGAATGTCATGCAAAGCATGATTGGAGGTATCAAACATAAAATGCGCCTAATAGAAGAACGCGATTTGTTGGATCTCTACCAAAAGTGAATTAATAATTTATAGTCTAGACTGTGTTATAAATAAAAATTATTTTTCAAAAAAATAATTATTTTTTTAACTTTTTTTTTTTTTTTTTGACTATATAAATATTTATATTGAAACATTTAATTGTGTAAAGTTGGATCTGAATATGACTCATTGTATCTGAATATGACTCATGAATATGACCATCAAACAATATCGAATTTTCTACCCCTTTTCTATATAAAAATTTTTTTATTTGGGTATATCACAAATGCCATATCTTAATATATATAATAAGATCTGTCACCAGATCTAATTATATTCAATCATATCTAATTAAACTCAATTATATGTAGTTAGATCTAGTCAGATCTAATCTTTTTTACCCGGGGGCTTTTTTTTTTGATAAAAATGTTTTAAATTTAGGCATAAACTAATTAATAGTGTCCGACCGAACAGTTCGGCCAAAAAACTATATTTTGTCGGTTTTTTATATCTAGAGGCAATGATGACAAATTTTGGTATTGGAATCATGTTTGTTGAGCCAATTTAATTCGATTTGGTGTACAAAATTTAAGAGAAAAGCCGAAGTTTAGCTATAAAGTAAAAAGTTCGGCCGCCGAACTATTTTCGATTTGGCCGAACTTTCTGAGGCCGAACAGTAAATTCATGGCTTAACTACAGACTTTTCTTCAAATTTGACACTCAAAATAGCATCTAATCAGTCCAATAAACATTTTTCCATCCGCCAAATTTGTCCATAATGCTTTAAAATACCGAATACACCCCAAATGCATTTTCTGGCCGAACTGTTCGGTCGGACACTACTAATTAAAATACTGGTTTTTATAGTAGTTGTTAAAGTTAGATTTTCTATTTAAAAAGTGAGCTTTTTTTAATTTAGAGAAACAAATACTCTATTTTACCAAAGGTATTAAGCGACTTACTATTTGAAACACAATGGTTTTAAAAATGGGCAAAATAGTTCCTTTTTTTTAGTTGTTATTGTCTTAAATTTAAGGTTAAACTTTAAGATATATTGGTTTTTAAAACTATAAGTAAGTGTGTAGCGATGTCCCTAAACTAATGTACATTAGTATGCCCTTATACTAATGCACGTCACTGTATGTATGATCTTTTGTATTCTTTCATTCTTAATCCCTTTGTTTACATAAAATAACTTTAAGGTTTTTGTTATTGCTTTAGCTAAGAGCAAACCCACTTGCTTAGCTTTAAAGCAAGACATAATTAAACCGTCAAAACTTGCTCTAGTTTCTATCAACAAACAGTGAACAGTGAAAACATACAGTGACGTGTAATAAATTAAATATATCGTCACTTAAAACACAAAAGGCCGTAACTAACAAAAAAATTC
This sequence comes from Delia radicum, assembly GCA_021234595.1. NCBI lineage: Eukaryota > Metazoa > Arthropoda > Insecta > Diptera > Anthomyiidae > Delia > Delia radicum. The sequence continues at coordinate 6,822 of JAEKOY010000083.1, read as the reverse complement.
GAAATTTTTCTTTTTGATTGATTACGATGTTAGTTAAACAAAACTTTACCTTTCCACAAAATTTTACAGGTTTACGTAAATAAATAGAAAATTTTATTAACTAAAATCAAAAGGCCGAAACAGCAATTTCAATATATTCATTAAATAAAAAGTCGTTTAGAGCACTTTTTTGCCTTTTGTATAATGATTTACACTGATTTTTAACCAATTTAATTTTATTTTCTTTTCTCGGAATAAATTATTTAATGGAAAAGAAAAATTTTCGAAAATTTTTAAACTGTTAAAATGCGGTTTGCTTTAAAAATAACCTAGAAAATTCCCGAAATATATCTATCAACACATTCCTGAAAGGGTCAAATAATAAATTTGAAAACAAAAAACTCTATAGATTATTTGTTAGGACAATATCCTAATGAAGAAATATAGAGTATGGCCTCGAACTTGAATAATTTTCATTTTCATTGCACAATTAAAGGTCGAAAAAACATAATTTTTATTTTTAATAAAAATTATAACTTGTAAAAAAGGCAAAGTACCGCCTGGTTTACTTCCCCTGTTTTGTTTACAAACTAAACAAAATATAAAAAGGAGAGAAAAACAAAAAACGTGTATTGAATATCCACCAGAGGTGGATCTTGCACATCAAACAAGTTTTCAATTTATTTTTTGATCAATGGTTATAATCTTTAACTTCAAACTCATATGTATATTAGTTCTCATGTAGTGAGTAAACTAGTTCATATGAATGTTTGATGTTTGGCATGGGATTGTTACCGCTTTCAAAACTTGTTCTGATGATGGGAACCTAAAAAATTCCCGGAATAGATCTATCAACACATTCCTGAAAGGGTCAAATAATAAATTTGAAAACAAAAAACTCTATAGATTATTTGTTAGGACAATATCCTAATGAAGAAATATAGAGTATGGCCTCGAACTTGAATAATTTTCATTTTCATTTTCAATATTCACAATAAATAGATAAAAATACATAAGTTGACTAAAAACTTTTTTAATTATTGTCGAAAAGCAGTTTTTATTTTATCTTAAACGTTTGTTTTATTTTTTGCAAAAAATTTTGTATTGGAGTTATGGCTTTTTGGTTTCAGAAAAATGTATTACAAAAGCCCGTAACCACAGTACTTAAAAACCACTATTTTTCCATTAATTTTTTCTCAGAAATAAATTCGTCTTTGTTTCCTAAGCATAATTCTAAAATTTTGATACGGCCATTTGGATTTTAGGTGACGATATGAAACATTAAACAAATTGTACATGAAACCGCACAAATAGTTCAAAAGTGACTCAACTCAAAATTTTAAATTTTTCAGAAACCGAAAAAAATTATTTCCAATTTTATACCAATTGAAACATATAGAAAGACATAACTGTTTTTTAGCAACAGTTAACAACAATAAAATACGCTGATTTTTTTTTATAGATAAACAAGTGTATTGTGCACAGTTCAAGCATATAAACCAGAAAATTTTTGAGTTAAGTCACTTTTGAACTAGGTGTGCGAAACAATATTAACTACTAACAAAATACTAAATAAAAAGTGAAATTTTAATAACGAAAACAAAATAAATAAAAGTGTTTATTTTTGGATTAAAAGGTTTGTTGCGCCCAACAGTAACAGTTTTCTATCTTATAAAAAAATGTTTGCTGTCAGTCAAGGCATTAGCTGATTTACTGTTTGCATTGTATTTTGACTACAGGAGCCTTAAAATGTTTGCAATTCTCGTTAATTTAAGATAACTTTTTATATAAATGATCAGTTAACGGGTTAACAATAAATTTTAAATTATCTATTTTTAAAGAAGCTTTGTTATACAGAATTTTGACTTTAAATTAGCCGAAAGTAACATTTCAAAAATACCGGTTTTCAAAACTATCACCAGATGATGTTTTCGGTAGGCAAAATCGTTGTTATTATTAAAAAGATTTATAAAATTTCGGATAACATTTATTAATTCGCAAGATTTTGTGAGCAAAATTTTTTAGTTTAAATTGTTTGTGATGAAATATATAAAAATAGTAGTTTCTAAAAATTTCATAGTGTTTTCTATAAATTGCACACAATGAGGTTTTCGGAACAACACTGTAAGGATTACTTAATAATTTTAAATTGAAGATACAGTAGTTTTGATTTAACTGCCTTTTACTTACGTGCACTTTTCACATAACTGCACAAAATTTTGGTTTCATTGTTATTTTACAAAATTACGTATGCAATTGCCTTCATTAAGTGCACTGTGTATACCTGCGCATTTAAAATAAGTGCCTCATGTTTTTGGCAGTTGTACATTATTTTCATACAAAAGATCGCCGTTAGCTGCCTCTTATGTTTTGCTTACTTAGTTAGGTTAGTTAACGCTTGTACCTACATAAATTTGTATGTAAAAACCTTATAAAATTTTTTATGAATGTTTTTTATTTTCGTTTTGTTGTTTTTTATATAAATTCTATTGTATGAAATAAACAATTAATAAAAATAAATTAAATCATGTCTGGTCTTTGCAGTTTTCAACAATTTAGTTTACCTGCACTTTAAGGCAGGTAACCAATTTGAGTTAGCAACGCTTTTGGCTTATCTGCACAAAAATTCGTGCAGAAGTTAATCGAATAAGGAATATATTTTAAATTAAAAACAGTGCGAAATATTCGGTATTGAAATTTCAAAAACTGTCGTTTTTCATCACATTCTTGTTTGTTTAAACAATTTTCATGTCATTTTCAAGATAGCATTGTGGCTAAATATCTCTCACAATATGCTCCATACTCGCCAATTCTGAGACAGGATCTTTTCCGTCGGTTTTGTAAATGGATTTCGTGCGTTAATTCTGTGACAGGTTTTTCTTTTTCGCCCACAGGTTTATGACAACCCCATGTTATGCTAAACGGTAATTTTTTATATCAAAGACTTGGTCGTCACCAAGTACGGCCGTTTAATTTAAAATCTCTTTTTCACTTAGGAACAAAACCCAAAATACTGGTTTTTGGTGATGTACTTAATTTTGAGTGTTTAAATAAATAAAGTTTTTTTACAACTTAATTAGGATGAATTAACATTAAATTGCACACCAATAGGCGCCTCAGTCAAGTTGTTATGGCTCATTAAACAAAAATACAGGTTTTTAGCAAAGCTTCAGAAAGTAAATTTCTTATATAAAAAAGAATTAATAATTAAAAAGGCCCTTAGGCTTCTGTTAAAGCTTCTTAGCCAGATCGAAATACTAGTATCAACCTAGCTAATATGTTTGATTTGCTTTATTTTTGTAAATAAACGAAGGTTAAAAGCTATAAATAGAAAATAACTCAAAAATAATCTCGATGTATATAAAAACAAAAAACTAATAAAACTGTAAAGAATTATAATCTTTAAATATTTTCATATCAATAACATTTTTTTAAATATCCCTCAATTTTTCAAGATCACTTATGAGTCATACAATTGAAAAACATTAAAAACATTGCTTCAATTTATTAAAACATATTATTGTAATAGAATCTCCCCCAGACATTTAAGAGTAATACATGGAATTTTATTATTTAAATGCAAACTTTAGATGTTAAGCAATGAAATTTCATTGAAAAAAAAAAAAAAAACTACAATTATATGGTAAAGGACCTCACAAGAAAAAAATGTGTGGGCTACTACACTGATACATACAAACTCAAACCAACCAGACGGACCAGAGTAAAAAAAGACATTTAATACATATTCTCAAGCATTCAAAAATAAACAATCATCGTACATGGACCATGGGATGCATGGCAAGAAAACTTCATAATCAGTAAATATGAAGCAGTTTAATCAAATAAAATCATTTTGAAATGTAAACAATAAGAAAACTACAATATACAATCATATACAACATACGAAAACAATACAACATTAATATCGATGGTCATAAGATGATAACTTATAATTGCTGATGAAATTTTCACTTAAAATATGAATGACTTTTAGCATCATGAAGAAGTCGTTTAGCACTCTAAACTTAATTTGGTAGTTAAAACAAAACTACTCAACAAATTTTAACTTTATGCAGAGCCTGTCTTTGAAAAACATATTTTTAATAGACGTTAATAGACGCTGAATCCAAATCTTTCAAAATTGCATATTTTTAAATTATCGCAGTTTTAATATTTACATCATTCACCCCATTTTTTAGAATGTTTTACTTAATTTTTTAAAATTTAACAGCAAAATCATGAATTCTACACAAAATTATCCTTAATTTCAGTATATTCAAGTCGGTGTTTGTTTCAGAATATCTTAAGTTAAAAATTTTGCCTGCTTAGTTTTATCGATTCAAAACCTTTTCAACTGACTATCGTTATCCCTAAAATACCGTTAGTTACCGAAATAATCTAACAAGATTTAAAAAAAAACTTCCCAGTAAATACATATATTTTTCCAAATTTTGATCATAAACTAGTCAATCATTGAAAATCGGACATAATGCGCCTAAAAAATATCGGTGTGCATTGACATCACCTGAATAACTAGAATAACGTTACCCTTAAAATACCGTTACTGAAATAACTAAAAAGCCGTTATCCCTAAAATAACGTTAGCGAAATAACTAAAATACCGTTAGCGCTAAAATACTATTACTGAAATAAGATAATAATACGTTCATACTAAAAAAAATGGTTAGCGCGTTGGACTGTTACACAGATGGTCCCGGGTTCGATTCCCGGTGACGGCAACATCAATTTGGAAAAATAATATGTATGAGTTTTCTATCCCTCATATGTATCGCAGCTCCCACCTTCCGTGATCCCATAGCACTTAACCGCACCGAAGTAAAATAATGAATCAGGGCTATGAACCAAAAAGCTTTAATAAGTTCGCCAACTCTCCATCAGGTGGCGAGCAACAACTGTTCTAAGACTTATCATCTCGCTCAATTGCAGTGTTGCCATGTTTGAAGCCCTTCATCTTTCCCCACCTTTCATCTCTCCACTATCCAATTTCCAAAGAAAGCAACACATTAATAAATAGGAAGAACTTCCTGAGTGTTGCTTCTCTTTAAAAAAAATATATATGTATATTTAGAAAAGAAGAAAATTTTTATAAAAAAAAAAAAACAAAATGTTGTATGTAACGTACGTATAAAACCCGACGATATCCTTTAGAGGTATCCAATTGAAATCCTGTATGTACTTGGACCAAAATAAGTGAGCTAAGGTACGTTTTCGCTTAATTTCGCGTTTTTTTTTAAAATGTAAATCGCCATATCTTAAGTAAAAGCACAAAACGGTAATTTTTGGACTGTAGTTATATCCTGGTACGACGAATAATGTATGCCTAAACTTATTCATATTTATGGATTAGTTTTTGAAATTCGCTCTAAACCAATTTTGGCCCATATCGCCTATATAATATAGATATTATAGATAAATTCCATTGCAAATAAGCTTAGGTCGGTTTGAGGGTTAAACCCGCTATTTAGCAGTTTTTTCTAATTTTTCCCAATTTTTACGGTTTAAGCGAATTGGCCGTAACAAATGGTCATGCAGTAGAAAGAGCCTATTAAGAAAATGTGTTTCAGCAAGAAAACAATTATTTTATACACAGGGAGAATTTCTTGGACGAGTTTTAATGAAATTTTTCACTAAAGGAATGAAGTTTTCTTCACAATGTAAATAAAAAAGTTTTTTAAACTTTATGAAAAAGCCTTATTAAAATGCAAAAAAAAAAGTGAAAAAAGTTATTTTTTCCTATGTTTTTCGTTCGAAAAAAGTCCAAGAAAACTTTTGTTTTTTCTCATACTACAATGTGAATATAATTATTGCCAATAAAATAAAAACTCATTTCAATCACAAAAAACAGCCCATTCAATTATTTTTTTTGCTAAAATTTCGCCAACAACAAAAAGTGGTTCATTCAATTAAAAATATATATTTTTTTTATGGAATTTTTTTTTTCAATTAAATTTAAATACACATTTGATTATGATTTTTATTATATTTGTAAACACATTTGATTAAAAATCAATTGATTGGATTTAGAAGTGGTCAATATCGTAGACCTTATCAAAAGGCCTTGAAAGGGTGTTGTCGTCATACCAAATGTATAGCTTGAATTTTATGAAATTGATTTCTATGCATATAATTCTTATTTAGTTAATAGATTTATTTAGATTTATGTGAACAAATTTCACGCAGAAATTAGATTTTTTTTTCCTATCTATTAAAACGTAGGGAACATGAAAAAAATGGCAACATTTTATTAAACAAAATTTAACTTAAAAAGTACATTATCAATTTAATGATATTGTTCTAAAATAAATAAAAAATCTTTGGATGTCCATAAAAAAAAAATTGGTCAAAAATCTCGCCAAACCGAGTAAATTGTTTTACTACCATTTGGTAGTTAGTAGAATCGAACCTATTACTGCCAAGTCCCTGTATTTTTCAAAAAGTCTTTATTTGTTGCATAGTGTTATTAGAAAAAGATGTTTTTTTTTGGCCGTCGAGTAGTGTTATCAATTACGAGTTACCAACTTATAACCATCGTTATATTCTTATGTAATGTACAGAAAAAAGTAACAAAAATTTATGGATTTAACAAACAAGTTAAAAACAACTTTAAAGAAAATATACAATGAAAAATTGTCAAATATAAACTTTGGAAATGAACTGAAAAAACCTTAAAATCTTAAACAAAAAATCTTTAAATAAATTGCAAAAAGTTCCTTGGTTTAACGATTTAAATTTTTTTTTTGTTGTTGGCAAATCACTGCCGAATCTAAACGCCAGTTAGTATTGAAAAAATAAAACATACTAAATATGTTGTTGTATGTATTT